>JAAAKG020140127.1:0-34505 GCA_010014905.2 Druon quercuslanigerum | reverse complement strand
TGGATATTTTTTCGAAAAAATATATATAAAATTCTTTGACATTTATTTTTTTGTTTAAAGAATACAGCTTTATGGTGATATAAAAACAAAGAAGAACATAATTAATCAGTTTCAATAAATTTCACATGAAGCTTATATAATTATTTTTTACAAAATATTTGTTGAAACTGTTAAATTGGAGAGGAATGGAAGATAAAGGAAGCTGGCAAGAGAATGTGGTTAAGATTCTAGGGGAGGATGGATAAGAGGAGAGTGGACGAAGGAGTTGGAGGGTGCTAGGGGAGCGAATGAGACTAAAATAAAGAATGCATGTGAAAAAATGGCAAATTGGAGGATAAAAGAAGTGAAAGATAAGGAAACGGAACTCGCCTAGATTAGAAGCGTAAAAATGGTAAGTAATGGATATGTAATAGCATAAGTAGACTAAGATGCGTTTGCGTTCTCTCTTTCTCTCTCTCCCTCTCTGTCTCTCTCTCGCTTGCTCGCACTTGCACTCTCGCTTTCGACCGCTCGCTCGCTAAAGCATATGCTAACAAGTCCTAAATTGCGCTATCACAGGAAATAGAGATAAGGAAATACTTGTAAATATTAAGGTTGAGATTTTTTTGTTTTTTAATATGTAAGCGGAAATATTGTAAGGAATAGAATTCATGTAAACCCTTAGGGTACACATTATGAATAAAGAAGAATAATTTAATTTTAAATTAAAAATACGAATTTTCAATGAAAAATGGAATATTGAAATTTTTAGTTTAAAAAATTAATTTGCAATCAAAGGTAAACGAAATTTCAACAAAATATTTAAACTTCAAGGAAAATATTGGCATTTTTAATCAAATAGGTACATTATCAACCTACAAAGATGAAATTTCAGCCAATTAGATTAATTTTCTACCAAAACACGAATGTATTCCCGAATTAAACAGGTAAATTGCTGAATTTTGTAATTCCCGAAAAAATGTAATAGCTTATTTTCCTGTTAGAATAATATTTCATTTTATTTTATTCAGGGTATATATAAAAATATTTTTATTTCATTTTATATTAGTTTCATTATTTCCAGTCAAGTTGTTAATAAATTTTGTAGAAGGTCTCAAACAAGCTCTCAAATGTATTTTAAGAAACAGAAATTTTCCAGAAAAGTATATTTACTTAGTCCCCAAAAAAATAGAATTACCGACAATTTTTATTCCTGAACATAGTAAATTGCCAAAATTTCAAATTCTGCAAAAGAATAAATTGCCAAATTTTTTAAATTCCCGAAAAAAATGTTAGTTTTTTCTCTGTTAGATTAATATTGTAGTTTATATTGAGTCCTAATTTTTAAATGTGTGATTACATCTTGTTTTATTTTTTATTTTGTGGGGAATTTAAACATTTGACAACTTACTATTTTTGTATTGTAAGTTAAACCCTTAGGGGACACATTATGAGTAAAGGAGAACTGTTAAATTGAGTAATAAATGATTCATTAAGGAATAAATTAATTAATTCAAAATAATGACTATAAATTTCCAAGAACCCTGGAATAGTTTTCATCATTTTTACGGTAACTTTACAGACATTTTTGGCAAATTTCTAGATATTTTTGGTAAAACTTCTTCGAAATTAGAAATAATAGTTCCGTATCAAATTAAATGTTTTAAAACCCTTAGAAATCTCATGACTTATTTTGAAATATTTCGAAATGTCTTAAAGACCAAATTTTTTCGGTATATCTTGAAATATTTTGAAATTTCTGGAAATCTAATTAAATTCCTTGAAGTCTCTTAAAACAGTGTAAAATTCCTTGAAAAAATTAAGGTTTTTCTTGAAATATTACTGAAATACGTAGATAACGTTCTCAGACTCGTAAACTCTGTTAAAATAATTTGAAATCTGAGAAAACTTTGAAATCACTTTAAATCCTATTGCAATTTTTTAAAGTATATCTCCTGATATCCTGCAGAAATCATAAAAAAACTTTAGTATCACAAAAACTTCTTTAAAATTCTTTAAAATCCCATGATTTATTTTAAAATCTCCTAAAATCCCTCAAAACGCTTTAAACAATTTGAAAATTGTCACAATCGCCTAAAATCTTTTAAAAAATTCCTTTAAATCATTTAAAAACCATTTAAATTGCTTTAAATCTTTAAAAATCGGTTTATATCTTTGAGATTCCATAAAATATTTCGAAATCTTATGAGATCTTTTAAAATCTTGGAAATCCTTTCGAAATCCGTTGCATACTGTCCGAATCTCTTAAAATCCTTTACAATATATTAGGATATTTGAAGCCATTTAAATTATTCGAAATTGCTTAAAATCATTTCCAATATTCGGAAATCCTTTTAAATTCGGTTAATTTTTTTAAGTCCTAAGAAATCCTTTAAAATCCATCAATATACTCTGGAATCTTTTGAAATCTTTTAAAATATTTTGTTATGCTGTAGAATCATCGAAAGCCCTTTAAATCTCTTTAAATTCTTTACATTCTCTTAGATCTTAGAAGTCTTTTCAAACAATTGAAACCCCTTAAAATATCTTAAAATTTATTTTAAATACGCGGAAATCGTTTTTAATCCATCAAAATCCAGCGAAATCCTTCAGCATCTTTTCAAAGTCCATGAAATCCGTTATAATCCTGTAAAATCCATAGAAATTTTTTTTAATCTTTAGAAATTCGTTTTAAAATCCTTTAATATACGTGAAATATTTTGAACTTTCACAAGATCCTTTTAAATCTTCGAAATTCCTTTAAAATTGATAGAAATCTTTCAACTATTTGGAAATCTTTCAGAGTCTTTTGAAATACTTTACAAAATATTAACATCTTTTAAAAACCATAGAAATTTCGTAATGTTCTCTACAATATTGGGACAACCTTCCGAATTCCGTTAAATCTTTTAAAATCTTATGAAATCATCTGAAATCTGTGGATATACTTTGGCATCTTCTGAAATCTCTTAAAAACCCGAATTCCTAAAAGTCCATCGAAATCATTCGGTATCTTTAGAAATTCTTTAAAATCTAGTAAATTCTTTGAAAATCTGATTAATTTTTTTGAATTCCCTTAAAATCTCAAAAATTTGTGATATATTAATAAAATCTCCTGATGTCCTTCAGAATGCGTGAAAATAATTTCGTCTGAGATAAAATCCTTTGAAATATCATTAATTTTTTTTGTAGTATCTTAAAATCCCTTAAAACCCTTTTTAAAAAAGTGAAAATCATTACATCGCTTTAAAGAATTTTGAACATCCCATGAAAAAACCCATAAATGCATAGAAATCCCTTAAAATCTTTAGAAATCGGTTCAAATTCTCGAAATCCTTTACAATATATTAGAATCTTTTAAAAGAAAGTAAAATTCTTTGAAATTCCTTAATGTCCTTCACAATTTTTGGACATGCTTTGGAATTTCGTGAAATTTTTGTTAAATCTTATGAATACCTCGAATGCACCTTTTGAAATCTCTTAACATTCGTCAAAATCCTTAAAAATTCTTTGAAGTTTTTTAGATCTTAGAAGTTTTTGAATCTACTAAAATCTTTTGAAATTCGCGAAAATCGTTCCAAATTCCTAAAAATACTTCAGTATCACATGAAATCCTTCAAAATCCAATGAATTATTTTTAAATCGCGTTAAATCCTTTAAAATACTTTAAAACAGGTGAAATTTATTACAATCCTTTAAAATCTCTAAAAAATGGTTTAAATTCTTGAAATTTCGTAAAGTATTTAAAAATTTTACAAGATCCTTTGTAATCCCTTTAAAATCCGCGTTGGATTTTTTCTAATCTCTTGAAATCCAGTAAAATCCTTTACAATATTCGAAAATCCGTTAAATCTGTTGAAATATTACAAAATTCTCTAAAATTTATAGATACACTTTAGAATCTTCTGAAATCTCTTAAAATCCTTCTTAATGCCATAAAATAACTGAAATCCCTTTAAAACACTTAAAACCCTTTAAAAACCTTTAAATTCTTTTGGATCCTAGAAGTCTTTTAAATCCCTTAAAATCTCTTTGGAATTTTTTAAAACCTTTTAAAATTCTTTAAAATCCTGTGAAATAATCAGACCTTAGAAGTCTTCAAATACTTGAAATACTTTGGAATTTAAAAATCATTCCTAATTCGTTAAAAAACTTCAAAACTCTTCGTTATTTGTTAGAATCTTTGAAATACAGAAAAAATCTCTAAAAATCTAATTGATTAGGCTAATCGACGTCCCTTTTAATCTTGCAATTCTTCGGTATTTTATTAAATTCTTCTAACATTCTTCAGAATCCATTAAAGCTCCTCAAAATCTTTTAAAATCCTTTCAAATATTTGAAAATCCTTTGAAATTTCATTAAACCTTTTGGAATCTCGCGAAATCCTCTAAAGCCACACTTGGACATATTCGAAAATTTAAAAATCCTTTGAAATTCTGTGAAATCTTCAAAACCCCATTAAATCTCTTAAAATTCGTTCAAATCATTTAAAATTCGTTGAAGTCTCTTAAATCTTAGAGGCCTTTTAAGTCCTTTAAATTTCCTTAAAATCTCTTGAAATTCGTGAAAAACGTTCGTAATTCCTTAAAATGCGTCAAAAACTTTGGTTTTATTTTGAAATTCTTTAAAATCCAAAAAAATCTCTGGAAATCTGATTCAACTCCTAGAAGTTACGTAAAATCTGGAAATCTCTTAAAATATTTTGAAATCTGTGAAACGTTTCATAAGCTACTTTTGGAATTGTTTGAAATCCATGAAAATTATTGTAATCATTTGAAGCCGCTTGAAATATCCTAAAACTTTTGTAATCCTTTGAAATCTTTTGAAGTTCCGTAAGACCTAATGAAATCCCTTAAAAGTTTTGGAACTTAGCTGAAATCCGTAAAAAATTTGGTAAATCTTTGTAATACTTTGGAGTTTTTTAAAATTCCTTCAAATCTCTTGAAATCCTTTATAATATTCAAAAATCCTTTGAAATTTCTTTAAACCTTTTTGAGTCTTACGATATCCTCTGAAAGTGGTGGATACTTTGGCATCTTTTGAAATTTTTAAAATCCTTTGAAATTCCGTAAAATCATCGAAACCCCGTTAAATCGCTTAAAATTCGTTGAAATCTCTTAAATCATAGAGGCCTTTCAAGTCCTTTAAATTTTCTTTAAATCTCTTAAAATTCGTGAAAAATGTTCGCAATTCCTTAAAATCTGTCAAAATCTTTGGTTATATTTTGAAATCCTTTAAAATCCAGAAAAATCTCTGGAAATCTGATTCAACTCCTGGAAGTTACGTAAGATCTGGAAATCTCTTAAAATATTTTGAAATCTGTAAAACGCCTCATAAGCTACTTTTGGAATTGTTTGAAATCCCCTGAAATTTATGCTTATTTCAAACCCCTTGAAATATCCTAAAATTTTTGTAATCCTTTGGAATCTCTTCAAATTCCGTAAGACCTCGTGAAATCCCTTTAAAGTTTTGGAACTTTCGCTGAAATCTGTAAAAAATTGGTAATTCTTTGAAATACTTTGAAGTTTCTTAAAATTCCTTCAAATCTCTTAAAATCCTTTACAATGTTCGTAAATTCTTTGAAATTTCGTTAAACCTTTTGGAATCTTACGAAATCCTCTAAAAGCGGTGATTATGCTTTAGCATCTTTTGAAAAATTTAAAATCCTTTGAAATTCCGTAAAATCCTCGAAACCCCATTAAATCTATTGAAATTCGTTTAAATCGATTAAAATTCGTTGAAATCCCTAAAAAATCGTGAAAAACGTTCGTAATTCCTTAAAATCCGTCAAAAACTTTGGTAACATTTTGAAATCCTTCAAATTTCATAAAATTTTTTAGAAATCTCTTAAAATATTTTGAAATCTGTAAAACGTCTTATAAGCTAGTTTTGGTATTGTTTAAAATCCCCTAAAATTTTTGTATAATTTAAAACCGCTTGAAATACCCTAAAGCTTTTGTAATCTTTTGAAATATTTTGAAATTCCGTCAGACCTCATGAAATCCCTCAAAAGTTTTAGAACTTCGCTGAAATCCGTAAAAAATTGGTAATTCTATGAAATACTTTGGAGTTTTTTTTTAATTTCTTCAAATCTCTTAAAATCCTTTACAACATTCGTAAATTCTTTGAAATTTCGTAAAATATTTTGGAATCTTACGAAATCCTCCAAAATCGGTGGTTATACTTTGGCATCTTTTGAAACTTTTAAAATTCTTTGAAATTCCGTAAAATCATCGAAACCTCATTAAATCTATTAAAATTCGTTGAAATCTCTAAAAAATCGTGAAAAAAGTTCATAATTCCTTAAAATCCGTCAAAATCGTTGTTAATTTTTTTGAAATCCTTTAAAATCCAGAAAAATCTCTAAAAATCTGATTCAACTCCTGAAAGTTACGTAAAATCTGGAAATCTCCTAAAATATTTTGAATTCTGTGAAACGTCTCATGAGCTACTTTTGAAATTGTTTGAAATCCCCTAAAATTTTTGTAATCACTTTAAACAGCTTGAAATACCCTAAAAGTTTTGTAAACCTTTCAAATCTTTTTAAATTCCGTAAGACCTCATGAAATCCTTTAAAAGTTTTGGAACTTCACTGAAATCCGTTGAAAAATTAATAATTCTTTGAAATACTTTGGAGTTTCTTAAAATTCCTTCAAAACTCTTAAAATCCTTTACAATATTCGAAAATCGTTTGAAATTTCGTTAAACCTTTTAGAATCTTACGAAATCCTCTAAAAGCGGTGATTATGGTTTGGCATCTTTTGAAAATTTTAAAAATCCTTTGAAATCCCTAAAATCCTTGAAACCCCATTAAATCTATTAAAATTCATTTAAATCGATTAAAATTCGTTGAGATCTCAAAAAGATCGTGAAAAACGTTCGTAATTCCTTAAAATCCGTCAAAAACTTTGGTTACATTTTGAAATCCTTCAAATTTCAGAAAAATCTTTGGAAATCTCTTAAAATACTTTGAAATCTGTGAAACGTCTCATAAGCTAGTTTTGGTATTGTTTGAAATCCCCTAAAATTTTTGTAATCATTTAAAACCGCTTGAAATACCCTAAAGCTTTTGTAATCTTTTGGAACATTTTAAAATTCAGTAAGACCTCATGAAATCCCTTAAAAGTTTTAGAACTTCGCTGAAATCCGTGAAAAATTGGTAATTCTTTGAAATACTTTGGAGTTTTTTTTTAATTTCTTCACGTCTCTTGAAATCCTTTACAATATTCGTAAATTCTTTGAAACTTCGTTAAACCTTTTGGAATCTTGCGAAACCCACTAAAAGCGGTGGTTATACTTTGGCATCTTTTGGAAATTTTAAAATCCTTTGAAATCCTGTAAAATCATCGAAACCTCTTTAAATCTCTTAAAATTCGTTTAAATTGTTTAAAATTCATTGAAATCTCTCAAAATTCGTGAAAAACGTGCGCAATTCCTAAAAATCCGTAAAAATCTTTGATTATTTGTTGAAATCGTTTAAAATCCAGAAAAATCTCTGGAAATCTGATTCAACTCCTGGAAGTTCCGTTAAATATGGAAATCTCTTAAAATATTTTGAAATCGGTAAAACGTCTCATAAGCTAGTTTGGAAATTGCTTAAAATCCCCTAAAATTTTTGTAATCGTTTGAAACCGCTTGAAATACACTAAAGCTTTTTTAATCCTTTGAAATCTTTTGAAATTCCATAAGACCTCATGAAATCCCTTTAAAATTTTGGAACTTGCACTGAAATCCGCAAAAAAGTGGCAAAAAAAAAACTGTAGAAATGTATTTCAACATAAATTTCAAAACGAAATTTCTCAAATAATTATGGAAATATCAAATTGATTACCAATGTTTTTTTTAGTCGTACTAGATGCTTTCGAATAATGGTCATATTAGGTGTTTGTCAATGATATTTTAATTTTGATATTGCCTCAAAATATTATTTCAAAACTTTTAATTGTATATGAATGAGGCTTGCAAGAATCTTAAAACCAGACGAAGTTGTTGAAGGAAAAGAAATCTTTTTTGACATCTCTGAGATTAATGTGCAAGTCTTTCGGCGGATTGGACGTTAGGAATTTCTTGCATCAGGAATGACAAGGTATTCCGGAATTCCGTATTCTGTATTTATATTTATACCGATAGAGGCTATCGATGATATTTCTTCGTTTCCGAAGATAACAATCTCGCCGCGGCATCGCAGTCAAGACACCGAAAATTATAGGTTTTCGCGGTTTGAATTATTTCTTTCTCGACGCCACGAAACGATTCGAGGGAAGAGAAAGAGAGAAGTCGCGATCTTGTTCTGAAACAGAAGAGAAAAATAGAACAGGTACTTCTGGATGAAAGACAAAGAGCCGAAATCAGTGATCGAAGGCAGACATTCGAAGACAGAGAGAGACGGAAGAAAGGGGGTCAGGCTGAGCAATCGTCAGATAAGTGTATTTCAAATAATTATCATTTTCAGCTTTAAATGTAGTCCAGATATAATTATTAACCCTTTTATTGCTAAACAATTTTCGTGTAAATAATGAGTCCTCAATTAAAGATACTAAATTCTGGTTAGAAATTTAAAGATTTTGAGGAAATTACCGTTAAAGTTACCACCAGTTTTTGTAAATTTAATCGCGATTATAAAATTGCTAATTTAATCATTCAGAGTAATTTTTATTTTGAAATGGAATTGCTTTAGCCAAATTAAAACATGTTAATTTTTAAGTAAATACGCATGATGAACGCAGATCAGGGAAAATCTGGAAATCAGGGGAAAATGAGGGATTTGGAAAAAAATCAGGAATTAAGAAATTTCTGTAATAAACGTTAAGTAACTGGCAATTTTTAAAATAGCAAGATTATTTGAGTCACTTTTCTTTCAGCAATTGTACCCATGGTTTAAATACTATTGAATCCGGACTAATACTTATTTCTGAATTTTCTTGAATTTTTTTGAAATTTTGTTGTTTAAAAGGATTTTAAAAACTTTAGGTTATTTTTAAAAATTCGCAGGAATTTTCAAAAGCTTTGTAAACTCTTAAAGAAATTTCAAAAGATTGTCAAGGATTTGAAATATTTTAGAAGATTCCAAGAAATTTTGGAATAAATTTCAAAATTTTGAGCAGATTCCAGAGGATTTCACTGATTTCAGGGAATTATTAATGATGCCAAAAAATTTTTCAGAACTCAAAAGATTTCAATGGATTTAAAATACTTTAGGGTATTTTAAAAGCTAAAAGGCATTTTCATGGTATTATAATTTTTTAAAAAGAATTTCTGAAGATTCAAAGAATATCGTCAGATTAGATGTAGATTGCGTGGGATTTGATAAAACTTTAATGAATTCTAAATAATTTATTTACAAAAATTTCCAAAGATTTTAAAGAATATTAAAGATTTGTGGATATTCCAAAATATTTCAAGGAATTTTCAAGAGTTTTAAACAATTTTTAGGGATATCAAAAGATTTTGCAGAGTTCAAAATATCTATTATATTTTATTTAATTATTTTAAAGAATATTTTAAACAATATTTTAAATAAATTTTAAGAATTTAAAGGATTTCGAAGGATTTCAAATATTTTTTTAAGATGAGGCATTGTCTAGAAATAAACAAAACAGTTTGGAAATCTGATTTTTTAATGATAGAATTTTTTTCGTGTTTTTAGGCATAAAATTATTCTTGAAAATTTGATGATTTTCCAATCTCAAAATATAAATAATTTAAAGCAACACACTAAATGCCTTTTAATATTCTTTTTAGTTATACAAATATTAAAGTTACTTAATGAAGTTGACCAATTTAAAACTTTTTTCAAATGCCACAAAGAATACAAAAGAATAAAAATAAAAATAATAATAATACAATATAAAAATTTTAAATAACTATTTATCTTTTTTAAGTTTGACAACACTTAGTTTCAAGCTAACAAGCTAAAACTAAATTCTGAGAATTAAGAACACAAAAGTAAGTATTTTTAGTGTTTTTTTAAATTTATATAAATATAATTTTTATAAGATTCTTGAGAAAATTAAAAAGATTTATTTATATTTCAGATGCGCCCAAAAAGAATCTAAAAGATTTTAAATAATTTTTTTTTATTTTATGGGATTTTAGAAAATATTAGGAAAAATGCGAGTCTTTTTAAAAATTGTTCATGACTCGAATTTTTCTTAAAGTTTAAAAAAATTATTCAAAATGTAAACAAAATCGCCTTCTAATCTTCTAACTTTTTTCAGGAATTTAAGGAAAATTTTATTATTATTCTGAAACTTTTCGATATTCTTTTAAAGCTTTTAAATTTTTTTTTGATTTTTAAAAAACTACATTTGTAAAAATCATTTAAAGTTTAAAATTTTATTTGAGTGTGTTCATTGCTTCTAAATATTTCTGGAATTTCCTCAATTTTCTTTTGGTTTTTTAATTCTACCAGTTTGAAACATTTTGCATTTTGTCTTTCACACTCTTTTTCGGAAATTTAGGAAATCGTTTAAAAAATTTTAAAAATCTATTAAAATTGTCTCTAAAAGTTAATTTTTTAAAATGAAAAATCATTATAAATTTGTAAAATCTTTTAAAAATATTTAAATTCTTCTTGATTTTGTCTTAATTTCTCAAAAATTGACCAATTTAAAACTTTTTTTAAATCCCATAAGGAATACAAAAAAATAACAATAATAATAACAATAATATAAAAATATAATTCAATATAAAAATTTAAAATAACTATTTATGCTTTTTCAGATGGGCAACTCTCAAATTAAAACTAAAAATAAATTCTGAGAATTAAGAACAAAAAGTAAGTTTTTTTAGTGTGTTTTTAAATTTATATAAATATAAGTTTTGTAAGATCCTTGAGAAAATTAAAAAATATTTATTAATATTTTAGATGTGTCCATAAAAAGAATCTAGAAGATTTTAAAGAATTTTTTTTTATTTTACAGGATTTTACAAAATATTAGGAAAAATTCGAGTCTTTTTAATAATTGTTCATAAATTGAATTGAAAAATTATTCAAAATGTAAACAAAATCTCCTTCTAATCTTCTAATTTTTTTTCAAGAATTTAAGAAAAATTTGTTTATTCTTCTGAAACATTTCGAAATTCTTTTAAAGCTTCTAAAGTTTTTTTAACTTAAAAAAATAACATTTCTAAACATCATTTGAAGTTTAAAATTCTATTTGAATGTCTTCAATGCTTCTAAATATTTCTGGAATTTATTCAGTTTTCTTTTGGTTTTTTAATTCTACCAATTTGAAACATTTTGATTAAAAGTCTTCTCCACTCTTTTGCGGAAATTCAGGAAGTCGTTTGAAATGTTTAAAAATCTGTTTTAATTATCTCTAAAAGTTCATTTTTTTAAATTAAAAATCATTAAAAATTCGTACAATATTTTTAAATTAATTAAATTCTCCTTGATTTTGCCTTAATTCTTCAAAATTAAAAAGAATTGCTTTAAAATCTTTTAGATTCTTCTTTTACAAGATTTATACATTTCTTGAAATGTTTTGAAATCTTTTTAAATAATCTATTAAAATTAATTTTTCATAATAAAAAACCATTTTTCACAGATCCCTAAGATTTTTTTTCATTTTCGTGAAACCTTCAAAAATTCTTTAAAGAAATTTACAAGTTTTAATTTATTTCAAAACGTTTCAAAATTTTAGAATATCTCTTAAACTTACAAAAAATTTTTGTATAATTATGTTATGAGGCAAAATTTCAAAATTTGCTCTAAAATCTTAAACAAATTTTTTTAATTTTAGAAAGTAATTAAAAATGTTTTGTAATCTTTTTTAATTTTCTCTTAGAATTCATTACAAAAAAAGCATTTAAAATTTTCCTATGAATCATAAAAACATTTTTTGATTCTCTTGACACCGTGAAAAATACAGTTGGCCTCAAACTTTTTAAATCCAGAAAAGTTAGAAAAATTGTCCCAGTCTTCCATATTCGCTTTTCAAACATTTTTACATCTTCAAAACATTAAAGTATTCTTTTAAAGTAAAACTTAAACCATTAAGAATTTTTCCACAAATCTTGAAAAAAAAAAATCTCAAATCTTTCATAACCATTTAAAAAGCTTCTACATTTTTCGAATTCTTCAAAATAAGTTTTTGCCCTTAATTTGTTTTTTCTTATCTTTCGGAAAATGTAAGAAAGTTTACAAATTATGTAACAAAATCTTAAGAAGATAATAATTTCTGAATATTAAACAATAATTTACAAATAAAAATTTTCTCTTCTATCTATAATCTTTAGAAACATTTAGAAATAAATTTTATAACAGACCGTAACGGTTTGAATAGCTCACTTTTTCATTTTTGTAAAGTAAATTAGTCTAAAAATAATTAATTAAAAATTCATTAATATAAATTTAAAATTTGCAGGGAATTTTAAAAGTGTAGTTTTGCGGTTACCCTGCCACAAAATAATGATATACATTTTTTTATTTCATATTAGAAACCTGCTTAAGTTGAGAAGTCGAGGTGCTTGAGTTTCAAAGGAAATTTCGCCACTGGTGGCAAAGTGTCCAATGAAATTAGGACAATCATAATTTGCAGGGGTGCCATGGCGATAAGAATGAGAAGTGCACTTGTCCGGAGGTTCGCCCCATTGTTTCGGTAACAATCTGTATACCGGCTGTTTCCAACACACACTTTGTGCAGGGCCGACGAACCCGAATCGGAAAAGACACGGAAATTCTATACACCGAAACGACAATAATTTTTTTCAAAATATTTTTTAAAGTCATTTACTTTAGGATTTTTTAAATATGAAATGATCTTGTATTTAGATTTAGAGAAAATTATACTCAAAGGTTAAAATTCATTACATTTTTAATGCAGGAAAGTAATTAGATATTTGAATTATTTTTTATTTCGATATTTTCGAATACCTTTAAAGAGAATTTGCATTTTTAACAAATCAAGTAAAAATAAAATTTAATTTCGGGTTACGTAAAATTTTTACGTAAGATTTTATATTTTTTAATCAATATATAAAAAATGTGTAAACGAGGTTTCAAGGGATTTCAAAAGGTTTGAAATATTTCCAGTGATTTCAAAGTATTTCAACAGATTTTAAGGGAATTGAGGGTATTCCAAAGGACTACGAAGTATTTTAAAGAATTATATTTTTTATAAAATTCAACTAGATTTCTGAAACTTGTTAGGGTTTTTATGAAGCCATATGGAATTTAAACAGATTTGAATTAATTACAACATATTTTTGGTATTTTAAACGATTTAAAAAAATTACGAGCGGTTTCGTAATTTAAAAATGATTATAATTTCTAATAGACAGAATTTCAGAGAAGATTCAACATTTTCAAAAGATTTTACAACATTTTAAGAAAGTTTAAAGAGTTAAATCAAATTTCCCGAGATTTTACTGAATTTCAAAGAATTTTAATAGAATTTTAATAGATTTCAAAAGATTCCAAAATATATCCACAGGTTTTAGAAGACTTCCTAACATTTCAGAATATTTAAAGGAATTAACGCAATATTGTAAAGGATTTTAAGGCATTTCATTGGTTTTAAGAAATTAACAAATATTATTTTGGATATTTGGGATATCTAAAGACTTAACGGAATTTAAAAGGATTCCCAAATATTATAAAAGTTTTCAACAGATTTCAAGGGATTTAAGGGTATTCCAAAGGGCTGCAACATATTTTAAAGAATTATATATTTTTTTTTAATTCAAATAGATTTCTAAAACTTGTTAGGGATTTTATGAAATCTTATAGAATTTCAATAGATTTGAATGAATTACAACAGATTTTTGGTATTTTAAACGATATGAAAAAATTACGAGCGGTTTCATAATTTAAAAATGATTATAATTTTTAATAGACAGAATTTCAGAGAAGATTCAACATTTTCAAAAGATTTTACAACATTTTAAGAAAGTTTAAAGAGTTTAATCCAATTTTCAGAGATTTTACTGGATTTCAAAGTATTTAAATAGAATTTTAATAGATTTCAAAAGATTCCAAAATATATTCACAGATTTTAGAGGACTTCGTAAGATTTCAAAAGATTTAAAGAAATTAACGCAATATTGTAAAGGATTTTGAGGCATTTTAATTTTTTTAAAAAATTCAAAAATATTATAAGAGATTTTAAGATATTCGGGATATCTAAAGAATTAACGGAATTTAAAAGGACTCCAAAATATTATAAAAGGTTTCAACAGATTCCAAGGGATTTAAGGGTATTCCAAAGGATTGCAACGTATTTTAAAGGATTATATTTTTTACAAAATTCAACTAGATTTCAAAAACTTGTTAGGAATTTTATGAAACTAAAGGGATTTTAACAGATTTGAGTGAATTACATCAGATTTGTCTTATTTTAAACGATATGAAAAAATTACGAGCGGTTTCATAATTTAAAAATGATTATAATGTTTAATATACAGAATTTCAGAGAATATTCAACATTTTCAAAACATTCCAAAATATTTCCACACATTTTAGAGGGTTTCGTTAGATTTCAGAAGATTTAAAGAAATTAACGCAATATTGTTAATGATTTTAAGGCATTTCAATGGTTTTAAACATTTTTTTTTAATATTATAAGAGATTTTAAGATATGCGGGATATCTAAAGAATTAACAGAATTTAAAAGGATTCCCAAATATTATAAAAGATTTCAACAATCTTTAAGGGATTTAAGGATATTCCAAAGGACTGCAAAGTTTTTTAAAAGAATTATATTTTTTACTAAATTCAACTAGATTTCTAAAACTTGCTAAGGATTTTATGAAACCTTATAGAATTTCAATAGATTTAAATGAACTACAACAGATTTTAAACGATTCCACATAATTATAAGCGGCTTCATAATTTAAAAATGATTTTAATTTTTAATAGACAGAATTTCAGAGAGGATTCCAATTTTTCAAAATATTTTACAACATTTTAAGAGAGTTTAAGAAGTTTAAGCAAATTTCCAGAGATTTTAGAGGACTTTGTGAGATTTCAGAAGATTTAAAGGAATTGACGCAGTATTGTAAAGGATTTTAAGGCATTTCAATGGTTTTAACAAATTTAAAAATATTACAAGAGACTTTAAGTTATTCGGGATATCTAAAGAATTAACGGAATTTAAAAGGATTCTCAAATATTATAAAAGTTTTCAACAGATTGCAAGGGATTTAAGGGTATTCCAAAGGACTGCAAAGTATTTTAAAGAATTATATTTTTTACAAAATTCAACTAGATTTCTAAAACTTGTTAGGGATTTTATGAAATCTTATGGAATTTCAACAGATTTGAATAAACCACAACAGATTTTAAACGATTACAAAGTTTTAGAAGGACTTCATAATTTAAAGATAATTTTAATTTTTGATAGACAGAATTTCAGAGAGGATTCCAATTTTTCAAAAGATTTTACAACATTTTAAGAGAGTTTAAGAAGTTTAAGCAAATTTCCAGAGACTTTACTGGATTTCAAAGAATTTAAATAGAATTTTAATAGATTTCAAAAGATTCCAAAATATATTCACAGATTTTAGAGGACTTCGTAAGATTTCAGAAGATTTAAAGAAATTAACGCAATATTGTAAAGGATTTTAAGGCATTTTAATTGTTTAAAAAAATTAAAAAATATTATAAGAGATTTTAAGTTATTCGGGATATCTAAAGAATTAACGGAATTTAAAAGGATTCGCAAATATTATAAAAGTTTTCAACAGATTGCAAGGGATTTAAGGGTATTCCAAAGGACTGCAAAGTATTTTAAAGAATTATATTTTTTACACAATTCAACTAGATTTCTAAAACTTGTTAGGGATTTTATGAAATCTTATGGAATTTCAACAGATTTGAATTAATTGCAACAGATTTTTGGTATATTACACGATTCCAAAGAATTACGAGTGGTTTCATAATTTAACGATTTTAATTTTAATTAGACAAAATTTCAGAAAGGATTTCAATTTTTTTAAAGATTTTAAAAAATTTTAAGAGAGTTTAAGGCGTTTAATTAATTTTCCAGAGATTTTACTGGATTTCAAAGATTTTTAATAAAAATTTTAATAGATTTCAAAAGATTTCAAAATAAATCCACAGATTTTAGAGTACTTCGTAAAATTTAAGAAGATTTAAAGAAATTATAGCAATATTTTAAAGGATTCTAAGACATTTTAATGGTTTCAACAAATTAAAAAATATTATAAGAGATTTTTAGATATTCGGGATTCCCAAAGATTATAAAATACTTTAAAGAATTTCTAAAAATTTTGTTGAAAATTTAAATATATTCTATGGGATTTCAAGCAATTCGGAAAGATTCTTATTAATTTCAAAGATTTCAACATCAATAAATAAAGAGTCGAGGAGTCCATCATCCTCAAAATCTGGTATACACCTTTCATGAAATCTCGTCGACTCTCTGAAAATATTTTCAATTCCTTGAAATCCAGTTCATTTTTAAAAAATTTTCTAAGCTCTTACAATTTTTAAATCATGCAAATCCTTTAAAAAATATCAAAATTCTTCACGAAATACCACTTCGATTGTCAAGAGATTTTTTTATTTTGATGAGGCCTTTACATCCAAATCCCGTAAAATCTTTTAAAAATCCTTTAAATCTCTTTAAATTTCCAAAATCCCATAAAATTCCCGGACAATCTTCAAAACTCGTGAAATACTTTGATATCTCTTGAAATCCTTTAAAATCTCATGCTTTCTTTTTAAATATTTCAAAATCTCTTCAAATTTCTTAAATCGCTTAAAATCCCTTGAAATCTTTCAAAATTTTGTAAATTCCATAAAAAATCGATATACTCTCTGAAATTGTATTAGTGCTTTTTTTCCACTCTTCAAATGTTTTTAAATAATTTGAAAAAATTTAAACCCCTCGCAATTATTTGAAATTGTTTAATTTGAAAAAAAAAATTTTTGTATTCAAAAAAAAAAAGGAAAATAGTTTTCCTCTTTGGACAAAAATAAAAAGGATGAAAGAACAATGAGAAGGCAACCAATCAAATCTACATTCTTCTCTTTTTTATTTCTTTCAACTTTTTTTTGTATTATTATCAAAGCAAAACAAAAAAGTATTTGTAAAAAATTAACACCAGCGTTTCGGCGCTTATACATCATCCTTATTGAGGTAATATTTCAAAATAAATAAAAAAAATAAAAGATATATATAAAATACCTAAGCAGACAGGAACAGCAACAAAACCACGATGCTCTCTTCCTGACACCCGAGAATCAAAATCAGTTCTCCGGGGTTGAGAAGAGAGCACCGTGGTTTTTTTGCTGTTTCTGGCTGCTTAGGAATTTTTTATTTATTTATTATTTTTATTTATTATTAAATTTTACTTGCCATGATAAAGGTGCTGTATAAGCGCCGAAATTTTAATGCTTATTTTTCATAAATGTTTTTTTGTTATGATTTGACAATAATAAAGAAAAAAAAGACGAAAGAAATATAAAAAAGAAGGAAGAGGCTTTGGTTGGTTGCTTTATCATTTTTATTTCCTTTTTTATTTTTCTCCAAAGAGTAAAATTATTATTTTTTCTTTCTTAGGAATTTTTTAAATCTTTTTTCAAATTTCAATAGGAACATTTTATGGTGATTGTAGAAATTTAGTTGTTGGATTCTTGGTTTTATTTTCAGGAATTATGCACATTAATACATTAAATAATATAATCTGCATTAATATATTTTAAAATATAATCGTTTGAAATTTGTTAAAATCTTTTTTAATCACTAGAAATCTTTTAAATATTTTAAAATCCCTGGAAATCTTTTGAAATCTCGTTTACAGTAAATCCAGCCAGGATTCGAACCGAAGACGCTGAGAAAAAATTCTGATCGTGTTCTCCTAAAAAAATTTAGCTATAAAGAACAAAATAAGATCTTCTGAGGCCTCGGTGGCGTGATTGGTTCAAATCCGCCCTGAGGCAGATTTTTTGTTGTTCTTCAAAAATTATTTTTTCCAGTAATTATTTTAATATTGAAATTTATATGGATACAAATTTAAAAATTGAGAATTTAACATCTTTAAATAGTAATAACATCTGCTAAAGATTAATTTGATCAAAAATGGTACATATGTCTCCGTGGGGTATTTCATAAACGCTCCACTCATCAATATTGGCCTTCCCGGTTCAAATCCAGGCTAAGGCAGATTTTTTTTCTTTCTCTAAAAATTATATACACTAATAATTAGGGAGAGGAAACTTACTTAAAAATTGTTTAGACCCCCCTCCTGATTCCAAAAAGCCTTAATTAATTGACGCTCCCTAATGTTGAATCAAAATTGTTTTTTTTTTCAACAAGAATAAACTTTGAACTGCTAATTTGGGTTTTGAATCTAATCAAGAAACTTTTTCTACAAAATTTTACTTTTGAGATCCTGCTTCTGTAAATACAGCCAGAAAGGTTCCAGAACTTTCGAGTGCAACTAAACACACCTGTGTCACTTTGACGTGAAATAAGAGGGGGAAATAGAAAAGAGGGAGAGAGAGAGTAAGAGGAAAAGTGAGAGAGAGAAAATTAGGAAGGCTCTGTACGAGAATCCAGGTAGAAAAATTTATGCAAATTTTCTCACGTTCCGGCCAATACAAATAGCTACAATTACTTTATTAGGGTGATTTAAAGATTAATTTTAAGATTTAAGATTTGAGCCTAAGCTGCCAAAATGTTGAAGCTTCTTTTGTGTTTCAGCTATATTAGAAGAAATCCCGGAAGCGTAAGAACTCTGGTCATAAATTTCATTATGCAGTCTTTGTCACTCTGCACTCCGCAGTTGGCATTCTCAGTAAATCATGAAGTAGTCTATATAATTGTAAACTTCTTAGAATTTTCAAGTGAGGAAATATTTTAATATTTACGTTTAAAAATTTTAAAACCCCGAAAATAATCCTGTATTTGTAGGAGGGTTGTAAATTTGGTCAAATAAGTAGGATTAAGATTGCATTAAGATTTGTGGAATGCAAATATCAGATTTGTACTCATGTTTGGAAATTGTAAACTTTAATGCAATTTTATTTATATAGTTTTCCATGTGAAAAAAAATATAAACGAATAGTTTCATATTTTACACGGCATTTATTTTTTTATAGTTAAATTGCTTTTCAAAATTTCCATATCTTTCTATCATTCTTACCGGAAAGGTTTTTTTCGATTTCTTTCCATGACTAAATTAAATAGAGGGATCGAAGCGGGATTTAAAAAAGGGGAATTAAAAGGTAATTTCATTTATTATTAAAAACTTTTGATATTTGAATATTGAATTAAATTGGTCTTTAACTGTAGTGACTTAGCAACCTTTTTAGTAAATTTAGTTTAAAAACTTCTTTAACTAGCTTTAAAAAACATTTTGAGCATTTTAGCACTTTTTACTGATAATAATTCATTTAAAAAATCAACAAGATGAAAGATTGAAAAATGGAAAAATACTCATGTTTGAATTTTCTTCAATGCATTTTTATCAGCAGATAGAATTTGATTATTGAAGGTAATTTTCTAAGTAAATTAGAAAGTAATAAGTTGAAAAAAAACGCATTTTAAAAACCAAATTTTCCTGTTTTTGTTTCTTCAAAAATTAAAATTGATTTCTTATTTATTTTTATCACTTGAAAGCTCTCAAACAAAAAAAAATTATAAAAATAACAATAGATTAAGACGCACGGTATTTATGATGTAAACCCAAGTCATATAATAATTAACTCAAAATCAATGATTTTTTAAATTATTTTTTAAATTTATTTTCTTTATTTATTATTTTTTATTTCCAAAACTTTGCTTTTACATTCACAACTAACACACGTCTTTTTACGTAGTTTATTATATATTTTAAATTATCAAAAATTAATTTTAAAAAAGCCTATTTATTTATTTAATGCTTCACAGACTTTTCCGTTTTTCTCTTATTTTCATTTTTCCACTTATATGCGAAATAAATTAATATAGAACTCAATAAGAAATTGTAACTATTTTTGATTGAAAGTTCATTCTTTTTGGCCAAAAAACCTACTATTATATTTTTGGTCAAGAATTTCATCTTTTTTAATTATAGGCCTGATTATATTGTCAAAATTGTGATTATTTTGTTGAAAATTCAACAATTTTGTTCAATATTTATCCTTTTTGGTTCAAAATTCGACTGTTTTGCTTCAAATTTCTGTTTTCCGGTTGCAAATTATTTTCTTTATCGACAAATTTATAATTTTGGTTTGGTAATTTAACATTTTTATTGAAAATTCGTTTTTTTTTTTGTGTGATAAATTCAACTGTATTCGATTAAACATATTTTTTTATTGACATGCAAGCTATTACATTTTTTTTGAGAATGCATATTTCTTATTAAAAATGTAAATACTTGGTTAAAAGCTAAACTTCTTTGTTGAAAATTCATTTTCTTGGTTAAAAATTTAACTTTTTCGTAGAAAATTCGTGCTTTTGGCTTAGAAATTCAATCATTTACTTAAAAAATTTTTTTTTTTAGGTAACAAGCTATTTTTGTGGAAAATTCAAATTTTTGCTTTGAAAATTAAACTACTTCAAAGTAAAATTAAACATTAAAAAATTGGCCTTTTCCGGTTGAAATATGAACTATTATATTTTTTGTTGTAAATTAACCTTTTTTGAATTAAAAATTTAGCAACTTGGTTAACTATTAGCCACCTCAGTAAAAAACTAATTTTTTTGTTCGAAAATTTATCATCCATATTTTTGGGTTGAAAATTATCCTTTTTGTAAAAATTTCGTCTTTTTAGTTTAAAAATTTAAGAATTTAGTAGAAAGTTGCAAAATTTTTTTGAAAATTTAAATATTTAGTTGAATATTCATATTTTCTGCTTAAAAATTTATTTCTTATGTAACAAATTCTTTATTGCGGCTCACAAATTCGGCTAATAAGTAGATGTTTTTCAATATTTCGACTGAAAAAAGTTTCTTGGTTGAAGATTCATATTCTTCGTTTAAAATTGAACTATTTTGTTGAAAATAAGTCTTTTTTTTCTTTTTGTTAAAAATTAACTTTTTTGTTAAAAATTAATATTTTTTGTTTAAAAATTAAGTTTGAAATTTTTACAGTTTTGTGAAAAAATCGTAATTTTGGCAGGAAAATTCAACAATTTGCTTAACTTTTAACCTTTCTCGAATAAAAAATCTTTCTTACCTGAAGATCGATGTCGATGTATTTTCTTGAAAATTAATTTTTATAGTTGTTGAAAATTCACATTTTCGATTTGAAAACTAAACTGTTTTTTGACTTGAAAATATAACAATTTTTCCGAAAATTAAACTCTTTTTTTTGGAAATTCAAATTTTTTGTTAAGAATTAACTTGTGTTTGGAAATTTATATTTTCGGGTCGAACAATAAAATCTTATGCGGAAAATTCGTCCTTTTTGAACGTATTTAACTGTGTGTAATTGAAAATTAAAATCTGTTTTTGCTGAAGTATTTTTCGTGGAGAATTTCTATTGTTTGGTTGTCGATAATGGCCTTTAAATCTCTGAAATTATTACAGAGAAAAATGTTTGTAGCAAATTTATACATAATTTGTTTAAATCGGAAATCTTTTCCGTTTTTATTAAGTTTAGAGAGTCGTAACAATTTTTTGTTGTTCATTTTATACTTTATAGATTTTTCGAACGTTAAAGATTCTTTTATATACTAAATATACATTTTTAAATAATATTTTAATATATTAAAAAAATATATTGAAAACAGAATTATTTCCCTAATAGAAATTATTTTTTCAAAATAATTTTTTGTTTGTTTTTGTTTGCTTTTGTTTGGTCACGATTGAGCAACCGCCGCACACTTTACCGACTTAAACACAAAAAAAAATTGAAAAAAAGCTGATATGATTTCTAAGAGAGTTGTCCGGTCCGATTTTTAAAATAGGCTTTCAATTTCTTTATAAATAAAATAATGTAACGAAAACGAAAAAAATTCCTATTTTTCCATTGGACGTTCTCGTTTATATAAAAAACAAAAAATGTTATAAACAAATTATTTGTTGAATGAATGTTTTTTTTAATTTTTCATAATTTACGATTTTTAAATTAGATTCCAAGATTTTTCAGTTAGGGAATTCATAATAATTTCAGAAAAAATGCATCATTTACTGATCAATATTATGATTAAAAAAAATTAAATAAAAAAATGCATTATTGAGGCATCTGTCGGTTTTTAACATATTTGAGTGGATGATGCATTTGTTTAAAAAAATATATAATTCATCAACTAATTATGAATTTTTCTGAAATTATCATAAAGTTGTAATTTAAAAAACTGACATAAAAAAAGGAATTTTTCGGTCGATAGATGCCCCAATAATGCATTTGTTTAAAAAAGTCATAAAACTTATTAACTAATTATGAATGGATTGCCATTGAAAAAAACGAATTTTTTTTGCCGACAAATGCCCGGATAATGCATTTGTTTATTAAATTTGTTTTAAAAAATCATAAGATTAATCAACAAATTACGAAGTTTTCTACAATTAACATAAAGTTACTAAGTAAAAAAATAACATCGAAAAAAACGAATTTTTCTATCCAAAAATGATTTTTTAATGCATTTACTTATTACATTTTTTATAATATTAACAATATTAATCTCAAGAAGCTTTATCATTATATTCTTTTTATCCAAATTTCTTGCAGTAGAACTTGAAACAAAACGTAAAATTATGGAAAACGTAAAAAACATTCTTTTAACAAATAATTTGTTTATAAACTATTTGTTTATTACATAATATTGGAATATCTTTAACTAATGTTTGCTTAGACAATTTAAACAATTTTCATGTTATTGGCGAGAACAGCGAACGTCAAATAGAAAAAATGGCAATTTTTTTCTTCATATTTGTTTATTTATGAGAAATTGAAAGCCTAATTTAAAAAACAGGCTTGACAACTTTGTTAGAAATCTTATAAGCTTTTTTTGCATTTTTTTTTGTTGTAAAAATGGGTATATATTTGTAGACTCTACGTTATTTTGAACCAAAAAAGTAATTTTTTCGCACTATGCGCCGCACACCCCGCGCAGCTTTTTTACTCTTCTTTCAGCGCATCGTCAATTCTCGGAAGAACTATATTAGGTGGCTCTATCTCAGAGTTTCAGTGTATTAAAAAATCATATATTCAAAAAAAATGTTGTTCATCTAAATATTTAGAAACATTAACAAACCTAAAACAGCCACTAAAAGTTATATTCACATAATTTTGCAACCAATTAGTTTTTTGATAACAAGATGTCCATGTAGGACATTTGTTTATATAATATGTACTCGTAAAAAGAAACAAGTAATATCGAGAAAAAAATTTGAATTGCCTATCTTATTCGCAAATATGATGATTTGAGATTTAATATAAAATATATGAAAAGTTTTGAAGAAGGGGGGAGGAGGTGTCGCCTAAAAATTCCTAGGGATGAATTTTTCCTTAATCCGGCAGTGTTTCAATATTAAAAACAAATCTCTCCTTTATCATACCCATTGAAAAAATGCAACCAAAGTAATCTCCAACTTCATTCTTATCAGAAATCTTTTCACACCAAATTAATGTAAAAAGTAGAAGCACAGCGATTTGGTTCCTGAATTCCTAAAAAACGAAAAATTTTAGATTGATTAGCAAATGCGATTGCTACAAGAAAGAAAAATCTCGACCTAGATATTTAGGAGATCTGGGACAATCGAGTGATTTTCGTCAGTCATCGATCACCGTCGAACTGATGGATCTGCGATTGGTGTTCAGCTGATCACTGACGGGGGTAACTGGAATCCCTCGCGTACGATTGGTTTCGTTGAGTGTGAGAAAATCTCAAAATGCTTCTTCTCGACAGATTGGTGCGAGAAGGAGAAAAGAGATAAAGAGTGCAGGGTTAGATGTTAGAATTGAAGGAGAGCGAAAGGTGTGTTGGTAGAGCGAGGGAGAGAGAGTGAGTAAGGGAGAGGGGGGGGGGGGCATCTCTCAATGCCTGTCGTCCAGAGATGATTTATCGCAATGACGTTTTTTTCTTTCTCTCCTTTTTTCTGCATCTCTGCCTGATTCTTCTTCGTCTTCCTCATCATCATCATCATCCGCTGCACCTTTCGCTGTAGGCACATGATCGGCGATTTTTGCTGGCATTGGATCCATCCTGCTACGAGGGATTTTCGGTGTGGCACCTCAACAATAAGTCAAATGATCGAGCTACTTTTGCAGGTGCCCTTCTTCCTCATGATCAGCAGATTAAGACCAAAAAATTGTTTGCACTTCGATTCGGATTCCAGATGTGACTCAGATTTTATTGTTTGCAGTTTTCAGAGAAATGTTGGGCTGGAAATGAGAATCAGCTTGAACCGATTCTTTATCATGTTAACATTTTCAAACATTTTTCTTTGAAACAAAAGATAAGACAAGTCCTATCTAAAAAAATAGGTGGAACGAAATTATCGGAATATGACTTTAAGTGGCTGTTTCAGTTTGCTCTTTTGAATTTTTTCAAATTTTTTAAATCGCTATTTCCAAATGAGGAATTTTAATTGTAAACATTTGTTTCTGAAAGAGAGACTTTAAATTGTAAATGATTCTTTAATAAGCAAGGCCACAATTCAGTTCCTAACTTTTCGACCAAATTTCCAAATAAGTAATTCTACTCAATAATATAAATTTATTTATCAATGTTTCTAAAGATTATTGATAAAAGAGAAAATTTGAATGGTATTTTTTTTAAATATTGAGATATAATTCTGTTCTCAACATTTTTATATAAATAATTGTCGGTACCGGTATCGACAAATTTCCAATAAAATGTAGGTTTTTGAAGATGTTGCAATAAAATTTTGAAGTTTTTAAAATAATGACATTTTCTTCTTAAAATTCTAGGGGAAGTTTAACTTAATTAAAAATTAATTTAAATACAATACTTTAAAAAATGTTAATATTGAAATTATTAAACACATATAAAATATTAAATTTTATGTTTTTTTTTTAAATATTTCAAATAATTTCCTATAAATTTTCGGAAAGGAATGTAGAAGATGTTAAAGAAAATTGGTCAATTTTGCAAGGTTCCAAAATTTAAGAAGAAAATCGAATAATTTTAAGAGATATTTTGATGTTTGAAATTTTTTAAATAATATTATATTATTATTATTTAAATTATTTAAATTATGAATTATTTAAATAATATTCTAATATTGCTGCAAACATTTTCAAGGATTTTATATTTTAATAGAATAATAAACAAAATTTTTTAAAATTCCGAAAGGGTTTCAAAATTATCAAAAAAGAATCTGGAAGATTTCAAGGCAATTTTTTAAATTTTGCAGACATTTTTCAAAATTTTAGGAAAAATTTGAATCATTAAAAACAATATTTAGGTGTGTTTAACCAATTTTATATTTATAAATATTTATAAATGATCTTAAAAAAAGTTTTAAGAAAATTTCAGGAATATTTCGAGTAAGATAATAAGATATTTATGTTTTTTTATTTTGAAATTTTGAAGACATTAAAAATAGTTTAAAAAGTATCCTACGAATTTTCTAGATACTTTTTCGAGATACATATCTGAAATCTTCAAAAATCTTTCTGAATTTTCTGAAAAAACCTAGGAGCCCAAAACCATTTCTTAACTCAAAATTTATTTTAAGAGCAGAAATTGACGATTTTAATTTGTGTGGACCGTAAGACTTAAGAAAGAATCTAGGATTCAACATTCATACAAATTATTTTTTCCTTCAAATTTTAATTTCCCAGATTTTTTTTCAATTGAAAAACCTTTTTTTTCAAACTTAATTTTTTTTTGATAATTTTGTTTTAATGTTCATCTCTCTTCGTAATTTTATTTTTTTTTAAATTAAAATTGAGAATGTTTGGTTTAAAATTAAAATTTGTTCTGGCTAAGAAAGGATACAACTATTATTTTTTAAAATGGAAAAATTTTGTCTTTTTTGACAGGAAATTAATTATCTAAGTTAAAAATGTATTAATTTCAAGCCAATTTTTCTAATTTTGCAGACATTTTTCAACATTTTCGGAAAAATTCGAATCATTAAAAAAAATAGTCAGGAGCGTTTAACCAATTTTAGAAATAATAAAAAATGTTCAAAAACATCAAACAAAATTTAGATTTTTGAAGATTTCGAACAAACAATTTAAAAGCTTTTTAAGAATGTTAAGGGAATAAAAAAGGTTCTTGAGCAAAGTTTTAAGACAATTTCAGGAATAATTCGAGTAATTTACGAAGATATATATGTTTTTTTTTTCATTTTGAAGACATTAAAAATAGTTTGAAAAGTATTAAATATCTTTCAAACCACTCAAAAATTTTCTGAAATTTGGTGATATCCTGTTAAATATAAGAAAATTCTACGAATTTTCTAGATAATTTTTCGAGATACATATCTGAAATCTTCAAAAATCTTTCTGAATTTTCTGAAAAACCTAGGAGCCCAAAACCATTTCTTAACTCAAAATTTATTTTACGAACAGAAATTGACGATTTTAATTTATGGGGACCGTAAGACGTAAGAAAGAATCTAGGATTCAACATTCATAAAAATTATTTTTTCCTGCAAATTTTAATTTCCTTTTTAATTTTTTTTTGTTGCAACTTCAAAATTTTGGTTGATAATTTAGTTTTTAAGTTCATCTCTTTTCCCTTATATTTTAAAAATGGAACCTTTTGTTGGTTTCTTTTTTTGAGAGGAAATTAATTATCTAAGTGGAAAATGTATGTTTTAAACATTACGCAATTTCTGCAATTTCCGCACGTGAGTACCCGCGAAATGCGCCTTTCCACTCCGCTACTGGCGTTTTCAAGCATCAGTTGCAACGGTCTTTCAACCCTACGGGCTGAAAATTTGATAAGCCAGTAATTCTAGGAGTATCGTAAACTGGATGTCGTTCTATCGGACATAGAGTGTCTTTGATTGAAAATTTGACTATTTTGTTAAAAAGTACCTTTTTTGTGGAAAATTCGTATTTTTTGAATAAAAAATTATAATTCACTGTGTAGAAAATAGACTCCTTTTGAAAACTATTAAATTTTTCTTGGTTACAAATACAACTGATGAAAATGAATCCTTTTTGGTTAGGGATTCAACTATTTTATTGATAATTTGTCCTTTTTATTTAAATTAAACTTTTTTTATTCAATATAAAAATGGTTTTCGATTGAAATATAAACTATTACATTTTTCGTTGAGAATTCATCTTTTTTGTTTTAAAATTCAACTACTTAGTAAAAGATTAAATTGTTTGTTAAAATTTTTATTTTACATTTTTTAATTTTTTTAATTCCTCGAATAACATTCAAATATTTTAGGAGATTTCATAAATTTTGTAAGGATTTTAAGTGGTTCAAGAGATTCAAGGGATTTTTAAGCATTTTTTGAGATTTCATTGACTGTAAAAAGGTGTTAAGAGATTTCAGAGGATTTTATGGATTTCAACTGATTTGATCAGTTTTCAAGCCATCTAGAGTAATTTTTTAAAAGTTTTCAATGGGTTTTAAAATATTTCAAGTGATGTTACAAAACTTCTAAAAGTGTAAAGTGGTTTCCAAAATATTCCAAGGTATTCCACAAGATCAATTCTGTTTTATAAAATTTCAAATTTTTTTATTGATTATGGCTAATTTGTAAAAAATCGGAAATTTTTCGAAGTATTTAATATTATTTGAAATAATTCTTTGGCGTTTCAGAGAAATTTATAACATTTTATGTGCTCTAAGGATACTTCCAGGTATTTTAAAAAATTTGAAAAAATAACACGTATGGCAAAACCTTTCACGGTGAGCCTAAAAAATAATTAATTAGCCATTTCAGAGAAAATCGAGCGGGAATTTAGGGATTAATATTTCATACTTTTAAAAACTTGAATCTGGATAGCTATTAGAAATAAAATTTCAATAAAAAAAATATTAACTTAATAATCAGACACTGGAATGCTAAAAAAAATTGTTCATACAACAAAAAAATTCTGTTCCGACAAAATTAAAATTTAAGATCGCATTATCGTAGTAGGAAAGACCTTTTTCGGTTAAAAATGACATAATATATCTATTAAAGGAATAATAATGGTTAAAAAAATTATTTCTTTGTTTAAATTTCAACTAATTTTTTATAAAAATCAAATGTTATTCGAGGAATTAAAAAAAATTAAAAAATGTCAAACAAAAATTTTAACAACCAATTTAATCTTTTACTAAGTAGTTGAATTTTCAAAAAAAATTAATTCTCAAGGAAAAATGTAATAGTTTATATTTCAATCGGAAACCATTTTTATATTGAATAAAAACAGTTTAATTTAAATAAAAAGGACACATTATCAATAAAATAATTGAATACTCAACCAAAAAGGATTGATTTTTATCAGTTGCATTTGTAACAAAAAAATTAAATATTTTTCAAAAGGAGTGAATTTCCAAACATAGAATGATAATTTTATTTATAATATAAAAAAATATAATATAAAATTATACGAAATTTCCATTTTTTTTATTTAAAAAGTTTTCGCCGAATTTCAGGAAATTTTTAAGTAGTTTGAAATATATTTATTACTTTTTAAACTATTTTTAATGTCCTGAAAATTAAAAAAAAACATATACATCTTCTTAACCTACTCCAATTATTGCTGAAATTGTCTTAAAACTTTTAAGATTCTTTTTTTATCAACATTCGAAATATTTTGAAATGTTTCGAAATGTTTTTGAATATTCTCTTAAAATAAATTTTGGTTGGTAAAAAATCATTTAAAATTTTCCCAGAAATCTTAAGAACATTTTTTATGCCATTAAAACTTTTCAAAAGCTTTTTAATTGTTTGAAATCTTCAAAAATCTAAATGTTGTTTTATGTTTTTGAACATTTTTTATTATTTCTAAAATTGGTTAAACACTTTAAAATATTTCCTAAATGGTTCGAATTTTGTATAACATTTTAAAAAATGTCTGCAAAATTAGAAAAATTGCCTAGAAATCTTCCAGATTCTTTTTTAATAATTTCGGAATCCTATCGGAATTTTTCAAAATATGTTTATTATTCTCTTACAATATAAAATCCTTTAAAATTTTTGCAGCATTATTAGAAACCCTTTTTGTTATCTTAAAAGATTTCAAAATTCTTTTTAAAAAGTGTACATGTTTTGTTCGAAGTCTTCAAAAATCGACATTTTGTTTTAAATAAAATTATTTTTTTATACTTCCAAACATCCAAATATCTCTTAAAATTATTCGATTTTTTTCTGAAATTTTGTAACCTTGCAAAATTGATCAATTTTGTTTTAACATTTTCGACATTTTTTCCCGAAATTTTATAGGAAATTATTTTAAATATTTAAATAAAACGTAATATTTAATATTTTACGATATTTTTAATCATTTAAATATTGCAATTTTGTGAAATTATTTTATTTACATTAATTTTTAATTAAGTTAAATTTTCCTGAAATCTTAAGAAGAAAATCTCATTATTTTAAAAGCTTCAAAATTTTATTTCAGCATCTTCAAAAATCTACATTTTTTAGCCATTTCAGAGAAAACCGAGCGAGAATTTAGTGATTAATATTTTAAACTTTTGAAAACTCGAATCTGGATAGCTAAAAAAATAAAATTTTCAATTAAAAAAAAATATTAACTTACTAATCAGACACCGGAATGCTACAAAAATGGTCCATACAACAAAAACATTCTGTTCCGACAAAATTAAAATTGAAGATCGCAATATCATAGCAGGAAAGACATTTTTCGGTTAAAAATAAGAAAATATGTCTGTTAAAGTAATAATAATGGTTAAAAAAATTATTACTATGTTTAAATTTCAACTGTTTTTTTAAAAATAAAAATAGTACTAATGTTTGTTTTTTTAAATGCTCGTAACGAAAAATGATATTTCGAACATTTTTAAAATTCTATCGAAAAAATATAATACCCCAGAATTCTTGAATGACGAAATTTTTTTCTTAGAAAGCAAAATTACAAGTTTCTTTAGTTCACGCTCAACAAATTTTAGGTTCGATATATCTGAATTTTTCAAAATTGTGTCCATTTAACTCAATTCATTTCTTGCACATTTTCAAAAAATTCTAAATAAAGTAAATTTGTTTTTATTTATATTATTTTCATTATTGTTTATTTTATAATTTTAAAATGTTTTTCAATAGTAAGAACTAAACATATCCAAAATAGGATTGTTTTAGAAAAAAAATTTCATCTGTCAACTATTTCGACATTTTTTATTTGAGGTTCAGAAGTTCGCTAAAAAGAGTAATAAAGCCTTTAAAATTTTGAAAAATTAAATTGTTGTAAATCATGCAGTGACCATATTGGCCGTGATAAAATAACTCAAAAACGAAATTAAGATATGAAACTTTTCATATTTTTATTTCACTTTTTTCGAATAGCAACCCCCACTTTATTTACCCTCAATTAAAATGATATGATTTATTTTAGTATTTTCACTTCACCCTAGCTTAATCCTAGAATAAAAAAAGATTAAACAAAAAAAATTGTATTATATATGCAGATCCTAATGTGAAAACCTAACAATTTTTAAATTTTGAATTGAAAATTATCCTTGTTCTATTTTAATCTCTTCTTGAAATTTTAAATTGATGTATCTTGAAACATAAAAATTATTAGCAAGTTTATTTGTCAACACTTGAATATTACCAGAAAAATCGTTTATTTGTGTCATAAAAGTTCCATAAATTAAATTTTTCCAAGAAACTTAAATTGAATTACAGTACTTAGTTTCCTTTGACACCAGCACAACAATGCTAATGGCAGTTTAATCGACTTTCGCAATTGAAATTCAGAATCCACCTGTTTGGCTCAATATGCAAATAAAATTCTTCAATAATTTCACTAATAGCTTTAATTATTTTAATTGTAGATAAATTATCCTAAAAGAATTGTATAGAATTTAATATTGCAATTATAACTAAGATTGGATCAGAAAATCCATGTAAATTAAACATTTGCATTTTAAATAAATAAAGTGGGTGTGCAATCAGTCTAATTAATGGCAGATTTCTTTTTGTTTATTTTATGTATTAAACTAATTGAAAAATGGATTAAAAAAAAATTGGTTCATTTTGTTTCGTGAATGTTAGGGGTTGAGAATGTGTATGTATGTGCTTAAGAAATAGAATAGATTTTGATATATAATGTCAACGACCCCAAGATTTGTCGAGGGTTAACGAGGAAAAGAAAAAGTTTTCTTGGGGTGGAAGACACTTGGTATGTTTGGCATTTTCTTGCCATGGGTCCATGGGACGCAACTCCTTTTAGGATAGGTCCGGGTTAATCTTCCCTCAATATCACATCCAATACACCTTGCAATCTTTCTTTCAATATTGAATGCCAGCACAATACCCTAAAATATACAATGCGTAAGAAATAAATGATTTCTATTTAAAATTAAAATTTTTGATAGAAAATAATTGAAGGTTCATCGGGCAAAAGGTGTAAGTGCATTTAATTTCAAACAAAAACTACAGAAACGTTTTTAAATATTGTCAGGCAAAGTTTGAAAATTGAAATTTTTAAATATAAAAATTGAAGCGGGGCCTCTCAAACCAAAAACAAATTTCTGCTCATTTCCCGGAAAACAAGATTTTTCCAAGTCATATACAAATAAAAGATTTTTAAAATTCATATCTAAAAGAATTTTCAATTTGAATATTAAAATTTAAAGAAAAAATAGAAGCATTTAAAAAATAAAAACTCTTCTAAATTTAAAGTGTTTAAAATTAAAATTATGTCTTTTAAATTCATCAATTGAACAAATAATTTTATCAAACTTTTTCGAATTTAGGGTTCTTTTTCCTTTTCCAAGAAAACCTAGTTTTTTACTTTAAATCTCTTTAAGTGAAAAATGGACATATTATTTATTTGTGAAAATTAGTGTTCAGAAGGGGACTGAGACTCATCAAACAACCAGATAAAATTCTCGCAGACAAGCCCTAAAAGCATTTCTACCTTCTACCCATTTTTTTTGGAAAGAGTTTAAAATATTTGAAAGATTTGCAGTGATTCAAAAGGATTTTCCCAAGGATTTTCATTGTTTAAAGAAATATTCCAAGCTTTTAACAATTTTAAGGAAATTTATAAGATTTTGAAGATTTTATTACAGTCCAAGGGATTGCGCAAAAGTTAATTCAGGGATTTAATATTGATGTTTAAAAGATTTTAAGTGATTTGTGGTTTTTATAATTTAATAAACACAATAAAAATTCTAAACATTTTATATTATTTGTATAAACTTTAAAGAATTTCACAAAAATGAAAGGATTTCGTATAATATCAAAGATTTAAACAATATGTCGGGTAATTTGCATTTTGTTTTAGATTTTTTTTTTGAAATATTTGACAGAAATTCATAGGATTTATGACATTTTAAAATTTTGAAAAAGACTCCAAGGGATTTCAGAGAATTTCTAAGATTTATAAATATTTCAAAGGTTTTAAAAGGATGTTTCAAGATTTTCGAGAACTTCAGTAATTCTAAGGGAGCTTACAAGATTCTTAACAAGATATTTGAATTAATTTTTTAGGATTTTATAAAGCTTCGAATGATTGAAAATATTATTTTATTATTATTAAAATTTTTTATTAAAATTTATTATTATAATATTTTAATGCTTTTCAAGGAATTGACGGATTTCAAAGGATTTTAAGAATTTGAAAATATTTTTAAACAATTTAAATATATTTAATTTGTATATATTAAAACTTCAAAAAGAGATTAAATAAAACATTTATTTATTCAAAGGATATTTATAAGATTTTGAAGATTTTACGGCAGCCCAAGGGATTGAAGTTATATTTCAATAAACATAATAAAAATTCTAAACATTTTATATTATTTTTATATACTGTAAAGAATTTCACAAAGATGAAAGGATTTCGTAGGATATCAAAGATTTAAACAAAATGTCCGGTAATTTGCATTTTTTTTAAATTTTCTTTTTAAAATATTTGACAAGTATTCATTGGATTTATAAGATTTTAGGATGCTGAAAAAGACTCCAAAGGATTTCATAAGATTTCTAAGGTTTACAAATATTTTAAAGGTTTTGAAGGGATTTTTTAAGATTTTCGAGGATTTTAGTAATTCCAAGGAAGCTAAGGAGATTTTTTAACAGGATATTTGAATACATTTTCCAGGATTTTATAAAGCTTCGAATGATCCAAAATTATTTTATTATTATTAAAATTTTTTATTAAAATTTAATATTATAATATTTTAATGCTTTTCAAGAAATTGACGGATTGCAAAGGATTTCAAGAATTTGAAAATATTTTTAAACAATTTAAATATATATATTTAATTTACATATATTGAAACTTCAAAAAGAGATTATAATAAAACAGTTTATTTATTTAAAGGATATTTATAAGATTTTGAAGATTTTACGGCAGTCCAAAGGATTGCGCAAAAGTTAATTCAGGGATTTAATTCAGATGTTAAAAAGATTTCTAGTGATTTGTAACCTATTTTAATAAACAAAATAACACATCTAAGCATTTTATATAATTTTTATAAACTGTAAAGAATTTCACAAAGACGAAAGGATTTCGTAGGATATCAAAGATTTAAACAATTTGTCGGGTAATTTGCATTTTTTTAAATTTTCTTTTTGAAATATTTGACAAGTATTCATTGGATTTATAAAATTTTAGGATGCTGAAAAAGATTCGAAGGGATTTTAGAGGATTTTGTAAGGTTCACAAATAATTCAAAGGTTTTGAAGGGACTTTTTAAGATTTTCGAGGATTTCAGTATTTCTAAGGCAGCTTAGAAAATACTTAACAAGATATTTAAATAAATTTTCCAGGATTTTATAAAGCTTTGAATGATTCAAAATATTTCAAGGAAATATTATCAGATTTCATGTACTTTAGCGGGATTTATAATATTTTAACGCTTTTGAAGGAATTGATTCACAGGAATTGACCGATTTCAAAAGATTTTAAGAATTTGAACATATTTTTCAACAATTTAAATATATTTAAATATATTTAATTTATATAATATACTAACACTTTAAAAAGAGATTAATATAGAACAATTTATTTATTTAAAGGATATTTATAAGATTTTGAAGATTTTACGGCAGTCCAAGGGATTGAACAAAAGTGAATTTAGGAATTAAATATTGATGTTTAAAGAATTTTAAGTGATTTGTAACGTATTTCAATAAACATAATTAAAATTATAAGCATTGTTTCTTATTTTTATAAACTGCAAAGAATTTCACAAAAATGAAAGGATTTCGTAGGATATCAAAGAATTAAACAATATTTTGTGTAATTTGCATTTTTTTTAATTTTCTTCTTGACATATTTGACAGGTATTCATAGGATTTATAAGATTTTAGGATGCTGAAAAAGAATTGACGGATTTCAAAGGATTTCAAGAATTTAAAAATATTTTTAAACAATTTAAATATATTTCATGAATTTTTACTTTTCATAATGCATTTTGAAGGTTTTTAGGAAATTTTTAAGATTTCAGGGCATTTAAAAAGATTCTCATTAATTTCTAATGACCTGAAAAAATTTAAAGATAT
>JAAAKG020140126.1:0-12181 GCA_010014905.2 Druon quercuslanigerum | reverse complement strand
AAGATCTGGCTGAAATGGATGAAGAGCTTCGTGGACAATTTTCCGAAGAATCCGACGTCTGGACTATCAATTGGTTCGTGTATAATGGAACGGGAGCTTTCGCCGATGCGAACCTTAAAACAAAACCAACGGTTGATCATAAGACCAAAATACGAGTGCATTAACTCGCCATAAAGATAGGCTGGGCAAGACAGTGCACGTCCCGCATTTAGTGTGTGACTGACTGCATAAAATCCGGCAAGAATTTTACCGCAAAGGTTTGAAAGTTCGCGAGCGAACACCGGATCTGTTATCATGCGCATAACAAGTCAAAGTTGCTGACCATAAGGCATCATATTTTTAAGAAAATACGAATACTATCTGACGCTAAGAGAAGTCTAGAGCGGAGAGAGAGGTAGGTCAGAGAAAACCAACTGTTTCTCTCTGACCCATCTCGACTCTTACAAGACCCTCCAATTACTGCCGACCTGCCGTCCAAACCAGAGGAAAACTGGAAGAAGGCTCCGAGAGCATAAATTGTTTCAAGGAGATGTGTGAGGCCCTCATAACAACACATGAGGAAGAATGCCCATCCATCACTACTGAGGAGGTAAAAAATTAATGAGAGGTATGAAGAACTATTGCGCTCCCGGAACAGATGGTATTAAGACCTTTTGGTGGAAAAAGTTTCCTTCAACCTATCAGCATCTGGCCAGTATTTTCATCTCAAATTTCAAGTAGGAAAAACCAATACCGCAGTGATTGCTGGAAGGGCGCACAATACTCCTGCCGAAAATAGGCTAACTAGCTGATCCAAAGAATTACAGGCCAATCACTTGTCTGAACACACTGTATAAGATAGTTACAGCTATCTTAAATGATATGATTATTCGGACAATCGGACCTGCGTGTCAGGAAATGTAAAAATAGCGCGGCTCAAAGAAAGACGTAGCTGGATGTCAGGAGAACCTGCTCATCGATATATGTGTCTGCAAAGATGCAGCATCCTACCAGCGTAACCTATCGATGGCCTGGATTGATTACCAAGAAGCTTTTGATTCAACCTCCTATAGACTTATCATCTGTCTTTTGGAAATCTTCAAGGTTCATACGCAAATCGTGAGGTGCATAGAGAGATTTATGCCAGTTTAGAAACCAGATTTACCAGGTATATTCCAGAGAGGTGTCTTTCAGGGCAACTCCATGAGCCAACTGCTCTTTTGCCTCAAATTATTGCCACTATCTCTAGCACCTTGCCATTCTCAGTGGTACGTTTACGGCAAACCTGCAAATCGAAAGTCCAAGGTCACTCATGTATTTTACATGGATGATCTTAAGGTCTATGCAAAAAATAAAGAGGAACTACATCTAGCTCTAGGGATTTTCGAATGATGCACAAAGAAAATAGGAATTGAATTTTGGCTTATAAAAATGCGCCAAGGTTGATTTGAAGCAAGGAAAACTTACTGGCATCTCTAAAGACCTTGAGCTCGTGGACAGAAGCGCTATACAACACCTTTGCGCTTGAGTACATACCTGGGCATGCCACAAAGCCGCATTCAGGATGTGACATCTACAAAGGATACTCTCCGAAGCAGATATACTGGTCACATCGGGCAGACTTGATTTTCCGAAATTTAAGCGAGGAACAAAGCTTCTGCAACGAACATGCTTGCCGTCCCGGTAGTACTCTATTCATTTGGATTGGTTTTATGGAGGAAGAAGGAGCTCAGATCCGTTGATATCGGGACACGAAAGATTTTTCACATAAAAAAAAGCATGCATTTCAAATCATCTGTTCTGCGACTCCACATCTCACGCCGTCAAAGTGGTCACGGAATACTGAATCTTGAATGTCTTGACAACATGATTATTCTGGGAACAGCACATATAGTTACAAGTGGACGAGATCCTCTTCTTGAAATTGACAGGAAACACGATGAACTATGCCAAGGGGCGTTTCTTTAAAAAGCAGTGAAGGAGGCTCCTGAAACTTTCGGCCTTGACTGGAATATTAGGGCTAAGTCAAATGCATCAAGCATTATCTATTTATTCATACATTCATTTAATTTAATTTAATTTATTTCATTCATATCTACAAACAGCTCCTCATCAAAAGAATGCACGGCATCTTCCACAGACATGTGAAGGATCAGTCAATGTCGTTTGAGCAAACGTTTCCTTTCCTCAAATCGCCCGGATTGAAGTCGGGCACGAAGGGTTCCATTTGGCATTTCAAGACGGTTCCACTTCCAGTTTAGTATACCGTCGCTGCATTCTGAGTCAAGATATTCACAATGATAGCTGCAGAACACGTCATGCACACGGTGAGCACCTGGGATACATACAATCTAAATTGTCCAACACGTCCGGAAACGACGTACATCCAAAGGAAAAATGCGGCCCAAAAGTGCTTTATTAACATATGCCACTCTACATCATTAGCCCTGATACCGCTTTGCCAAACGCTCGTAGCGAAATAGTCAATTGTCGAAAATAAGAAACGCCACATATGCTGGAACTTCATATTATCGACAATTATTTCTGTCGTGCACTCGAGTCCTGACATAGTTCTCCTTCACTTCGAAAAGATCCTTGTCGAATTGTTGGCATCAACCGACAAGAAGAATTTTATCGGATCGTCGTATTGAGTCCATCGCATACTGTAGGCATTTTTGTAGAATGGCACCCGCTCTCAGTGAAACCCTGCGGTTTGTCACCTGTGCTTTCTTGATTAAAAACTTTCGGAGTAAATACATGAGATGTTAAATAAATAAAATGAAATTATATGAATATATGAATAAATGGATAATGCTTGATGTATTTGACTTATCCTTGATAGCCCAGTCAAGGCCAAGTGTTTCAGGAGCCTCCTTCACTGCTTTTTATAGAAACGCCCCTTCGCATACTTCATCGTGTTTCCTGTCAATTTCAAGAAGAGAACAATCATGTTTTCAAGACGTTCAAGATTCAGTATTCCGTGACCACCTTGATGGCGTGAGATGTGGAGTCGCGGAACAGACGACTTAGTTTCATGGTTTTGTTCATGCATATAACATTTCGTGACCCGATGTCAATGGATCTAAGCTCGTCCTTCTTTCATGAAACCCCTACAAATAAATAGAGTACTACCGGGACGGCAAGAATGTTAATTGCAGATACTTTGTTTCTCGCCGACTTTTCAGAATGCCAGATCTGCCGGATGCCAGTAAGTTTTCCTAACTTGAAATAAACCTGGGCGAATTTTTCTAATCCAAATTACATTCTAATCTCCTAAGTGTAATTTTTGACAATCCCAAGAGCTGAATGTAGATGCTTTTTATTTTTAGCATAGCTCTTAAGATTGTCAACGTGAAATACAAGAGTGGCCTTATGCTTGCGATTTCCACGTTTGCCGCAAAAGTACCTTTCGGAATGGTGAGGTGAAAGAGATAGTGGCAATAATGTAAGACAAATGAGGAGTGGGTTTATTGGTATCGCTTGGAAAGACACTTCGTTGAAAGGTGATGGTATTAGCTTTTGCACAATTAATTCCATATTAGATAGTAAATCTCGTTTTCCAAAGTGGCATCAATCTCTCTATGCACCTCACGATGTGCGGATGAACCTTTAAGCTTTCCAACAAACAGATGATAAGTCAATCCGGGCCATCAATAAGGAGCGTTGGTAGGATGCTGTGTCTTTGCAGACACATCAAACGATGAGCATGTTCTCCTGACGTCCGTTTACACGTTGCTTTGAGCCACGTTGTTCGTGCACATCTCGCCATAAGGGTCCGATTTACCAATCAATTTTATCAAGTAGGATAGTTGTGAAGATCTTCCTATATTCAGGAAGTTCACTGTGCGTCCTTCCATTAAACACTGCGGAATGGGCTCTTCCGCCTTTAGATATGAGGTGAAAATTTGGACCAAATGCTAGTGGGTTGAAGGTCTCGGTACCATCAGGTCCCTGAGAATAGTACTTTACGATATATTATCGAATACTTTTTTACCTCCACGGTGGTGATAGGCGTGCGTTTCTGCACAGGTTCTCCACAGTTCTTTGTGTCCTTATTCAGACGATGCTGGACTGCGTAGACTTCTCTCTAAAATGCCTTGTTCTTCTCTGGTTTAGGCGGTTGGTCGACAGTAACTGGACGTTCTTTCTAGATGGGCCATGGTAAAAACTGCTCATTTTCTCTGACCAATCTCTCCCTCTGATGTAGGGTTCTCCTAGCGTTCGATAGTACCCGCATTCTATCAACAATATTCTGCCTGATAATCGGAAGCTTTGACTTGTTGAGTGTGCAATGTTATTTACTCAATCATATACTGAATGCAAGACGAGTACTGCCGTGCCTAGTCTACCTTTATCCTCCAGTTGGTGCAATCGTCTTTTGTTCTTATGAACAACCGTTGATTTTATTTTATATTTTTTATCTGTCAAATTTCTAGCAGCATCTTACTCATTACAATTGATGGTCCAGAGGTCAACCTTTTCAGAAAACACTCCATGAGGCACGTCATCCAGCTCAGATAGATCTTTGAGTTTGAGAAAAACCTGGATGTGCATGTTTCTACTGATCCTAAAGCATCGCCCTTCCTCTATTAACTGCTTAATCGCGGTTGGTCTCAATATCGCTTATCTGTCTCTTTTGCCAGCTTATTGTGGCGGCGATAGAGTAGGCGTTCCGCGTATACAACTCCTTTTCTAGAGGTTGCCATCATGATTTTGTAGAAGTCGATGCGAAAAGATCAAGACATGTAGGCGTTTCTCGCACAACAGGGCATGCAGTCGCCTCATGTAACTTTCTTATTCAGGAGTCATACTGGTATCGTAGCACTTCAGCAGATCGTCACACAGTCAATTCGCAAACTTAAAAGTATTGACATTTTGCATTGACTTTGTATTGATTGGCCACTCCAACTCTAAGGTAGTCGGCATTGTTGTCCGACGCATTGCTGGCAGCCCTGCTCATTCTATTGTTTGGAATCGCATTTATAACTATGTTTGATGTTATTATTGTTGTGCCACGAGCAGCAAGGGAAAAGTGATAGTCCATTCTTGGGGAGCCCCGCTTGCAATAAATAAGGCTGCATAATCTGAAATATTCCCCGGTATAACAGAGTCTTCGTTTGAGACACCTGACCAGTTGTTATTCAGTAAAAAAAGTAATTTTTTAAAGAAAATTGATCATGACATTTATTTTTCCGATTTGAGGGAAAAATGTCAGTGAAGTTATGAGTGATTTAATATTGGAATTTGCTTTTTAAACCTATAAATTTAATTGTTTACATAATTGAGATATTTGTGTTTTTTCTGGAATCAAATAAGGTTTACAACAGTCTTTCTCTAAAATCCACATACAAAATTACAAAGAAGTTAAAAATTAAAGAACTCGCGTTGAATTTTTTGAAAATATAAAAAGCTTGTTCTCAAAAAACTGTATTTTTTGCCACTTTTTCTTGAATCTTGTAAGTTTGCTACGGGGCTAAAGCATTTTTCTGGAAACCAGAACTCTTTTCCAAAAATTAATTTTTTTGAACTTTTGTCGACGAAATATGAAAGTAGCAAAAGATTAAGAGGTATTTTGTAGAATTTTTTAAAATAAGCAAACAAAACATCTAGTAAGTTTTATGCGGACTAAGGCATTTTTGTCAAAACTAAGTTTTTTTAGAGGTACTGAATTTTTGTATTGTCCTCGCAAGGAACAAAGGATCCGAAAACTCTTAAAAAAACAATTAATTTTTTTTTAAGTATTATGAAAAATATCTGCACATTTTCATGGTACTGGACAATATCTTGAAATGAAAATCTAAAATGCAAATTTTCGTCAATACAAAATGCATTTTTGAATCATAAAAATTCAATTACTTATGAAATTTCAGAGATATTTTTTATCCTATCCGAGAAATACGTTACATCTACTTTCCTCTAAAAAGCAACCTATTTTTTAGCCAAGAGGTTCTAAGATAAGACTGTTCATTCTAGACCTGCCTGACGTATAAGTTTTAATGAAACCGGCTAACTATAACAATTTTTGAAAATGTAAAAATGACTTGCCTTTTTGAAGTTTTCCACGGACATGGCGCATAAGACACCTGCTGTTATTTTACACGGCTTGTGACTCCTCAAAAGTAGCATAAATAGCAATTTTCTTTCTTTGATAGTCATGTCAATCCATGGAGATTTATAGCTATTATAATATTACAATTTTATAATTAATTAAACATATTATAATGATTATAGCAAATAAATATATATGTTCAGGCTTACACAGAAGCACTAAAGAAATTGCTGTGGTCTATTAGTCTCTGACCGATCCAGTTTTGCACGTAAACATGAATTAATTTGCTAATTAATAGTATTCCATTTTTTGCAGCGACTGGCGGACGATCAAAATTTCGTACAACCTGAACAAATTGAAAACATAATAAAATAAGCATTATTTAGATATTTATTGTATCCAGATAATAGTTTAACCAACAACATTGCTACATGTTATTATATTATGTATTATTAACTATTGAATATTGAACGATTGAATACCTGGAATCCTGTTATAAAAAATCCGACCATAGTGTCTACTACTATAAACGTCAACAAACTGGAGTATTTCGATTGTATTAGATTAACATAGTCAATAATTTTGTTGTGTTCCTGAATGCAAAGAATAATTCTCTCACTGGTGGTCTCATGTATCTCTGATTTTCTTTCTTTTTCTTTATTAAATTTGTGTCCGTACCTTGAATAATCGTGTATTTATTGTAAGGGGCTGTGCATAAATTACCTAAAGTATTTTGGTCTTAAATTGTGCTAAAGGGAGATGGGGATAAGTAGTCAAAACCATTCCTACGTAAGATATTTTAAAATATGCGAATCAGTTTATTGATAATTGTAACAGAATTGCACACTTTGTGTATTCCGCGTTTAATAGTGTGCAGTCCGCATTCGAAGTTATTTATAATTATGTATGAAAATTTGATTTGTTATATTTTGAAGGTTTAAAAAACCAACTTCATTGCTTATTTAAACTATTATCCTTTGGTCTAAAAAAGATCAAAATTTCTATTTATTTATCACAGGAAGCATAGCTTTTCCCCTTTTCTCGTTTTTCCACTTAAATATAAATATAATGAATAGAATCCAATGATAAAATTAAATTCTTTTTGTTTTAAAGCACTTTCTGTTGTCGAAAATTCCACTGTTCTCTTCAAAAATTGTCGTTTTGTTTAAAAAGTTTAAAATCCAACTATTTGGATGGAATTGAAGTAATTTGATACAAAATTGTAGTTTTCGGTGGAAAATTAATACTTTGGGTTAAAAATTCATTTTTGAAGCTCGCATTTTCTACTTGAAAATTAATTGCTTTTGTTCAAAATTTCATCATATTCAGATAAAATATCAACTGTTTAGTTGAAAATGCATTTGTTTTGGTCAAAGATGGAACTATAGGTTCAAAAACTTCCGTAATGTTGGTGCAAGTCAACTTTTTTAAATTTAAAATAAACTTTTTTTATTATAAAATATTAAAAATAACCATTTTAGCTGATAATGCTTTATTTTTGTTGAAAATTCAAGCATTTTACTTATTGGAATGTTGACCTTTACTTTATTAATTCATAAGATATGGAGGGGAGGGGGTTTAGAACATACAAACCTTAAAAAAGGGGAGCACGTCGTTCAAAATTTCAGACAAAACTGTACATAGTTTATGTACGACACCATATGAAAGTTCTAATAAATTACATATAAAAAATGATACGTACCTGATCATGTTGCGCTTGTTTTGTCTCTTTTCCTGCATAACATTTCTTACTCGATGTCTGAAAATGATATTTTTATTGACTTCTTGAGAATTGTACATAGAGGGGACTTTGTAATAGTAGGTCACGAAAATGTCCAAAGTTTTTATCAGTAAGCCGGTAGGGCGTAGCTGTCAAATAGAAAGGCGGAACCGGGAAAACTTATTTGAACTTATTTTGTTCCGTATTTACCTTATATTTTATATTCACAGAAAACTTTTACGCATCTGGACAAGCGATATTTACATCGTAATTTCTAAGTTAGTATTTAACATAAAAAAGTATTTGAAAACGGAAAATGAAACATAAATAATAAAACTATTTTTTATGTAAATTTAATAATAATCAGCCGTTACGGAATTTTCCGTAACACTAACCCCTTTTCCAGCTCGTTCACAGCTAAAGATACGAAAAGTTCCGTAATACTAGTCAGTACCTTCTTCTTAAATTAAAGATTTTTGTATGAAAAGTTAGTTTAAAGTGAGAGGAAATAATGCGAATCCTAAAAATAATTCTTATAAGATATAGAGAATTTGATTAAAACGTAAAAATCTACCAAAAAGAAATTTCTTTCCAACCCAACAGAAATGTTGTAACAATATATCTAGCCAATCTGTTAATCATTGTTATTATAAACGTGACTAGTTTATAAAAACGTGGAGTTATTTTTTAGCATTAAATTTAAATCATTGAAAATTATATTTAAATTTAATGCCGTAAAAAAATCAACGATTTTCGTCCATAATAATAAGCGTTCCATGTTTGAATAATTTCAAATTTTTAAAAAAAATTTCAAACAAAAATCATTATCATTTAAACAAAATTTAGAATCTTTCAGCGATTTTGGATTATGTTAGAGGTTTTCGTTACAAATTATTAGTATTTTTTATTTGAAAAAAAATAAATTTCGAGGAACATGGACCATTTTTTAACAGGCTTAGGGTATATTAGCGTGTTTTACATCACGTTATTATTTTAATTCTATAATAATTTAATATAAATCCAATAATTTTTGTTTAAAATAATAAAATTTAAAAGCTGCATCAATTTCAGATAACGTTACTTTTAAAGCCGAAAATTTGAAAAATAATATATTAAAAAAAATATTTACCATTTTTTAATAGCTTCAGGTTATATTAGTGTGTTTTATTTGAAATTGGTATTTCTAACTAAAATAATTTTAAAAGAATTTTAGGTTACGTTTGTGTATTTAATTGAAAATTGGCATTTTCAAACAAAAATTATCATAGTTTGAATGAGACTTAGAATCATAAGGTAATTTTCGATTATGCTGGTATTTTGCGTTTGAAATTCTTATTTTCCATACAAAATTATATTTAAAACAAGATTGTGTACAATAATTGTAAGCTAAGATTTCAAAGAATATTTACCATTTTTGAACAATTTAAGGTTGTGTTAAAATTTTTCATCAGAAATCGTACTGAAAGAAGTACTTGGACGGGGGACTTCGATTGTCCCAAGCATACCGGAACCCGAAGACCTCAAAAGTGCGTTACTTTTAAATCCAAGTATTAAATCTCTTCCTTTCTATTATAAGATAAAAGTAAATTTATTTATAAAATAGTAAATCTAATAAATTTTCCGTATTAGATAGAAGTAAAGAAAAACAATATGAATGTCTTTTAGGTATGGAAAATTAATTAGAATTGTTACTTTATGTGGAAGTTCGTTTAAAAGAACTGGTCACGGGACAGTCTGTTACATGGGCTTAAGGTATTTTAACGCGAATTTTTTCGCGCGTTAACCAAAAGCTCTGGGTTCCAGTTTGGTTTGGATGTTCCGTAGCTCAATATTAAAGTGTTCTAAATTGTATTCCTACTTATAGACTTGCGTGGCTTAATCTTTCGCATTAGGGTTTCCATAATTCAGCTATACTGGAATGACTATCATAATAGAATCAGAAAAAACTAATAAAGTTTTGATATCTATCGTAGAGTTTTCCGTATGGCACCAGAATAAAATATCAAAAAAGTTTCCGAGAAGCGTGCATATAACGCCAAAAAGAGTTCAGTATCAAAAATAGTACATAAAATTCTTAATAGGAAAGGTTTTATGCATTTTTATGTTGCGGGTCACAATTCCTCAGTAATTCACATGACCGTTTTCGGTCATGACGTATAGGATTAAAATAAATAAAATTAATTCAGAAGTAATTATTCAATGATATATAAGTTTGGAATAGTAGTAGTAGTAGTAGTAGCATTCTCTTGCACATCTTCGAAAGGATGTAGTTTTTCGGTGAAAATATATAGGGCTTAAATGGTAGAGCAGGCAATTATTTAAAATTATTATTATATCCACAGTTTTCTGAAAATGGAAAAGTGAATGATTTCCACACCACCTATGAGGTAGAGTTTGTGGTGCGCTTTTTACGTGGTTTCTCTAGGAGGCCTTATCCACTACACACTTGCAAATAATTTGTAAAATTTTGTTGAGAAACTGTTATTAGTATTCATAATCAGCAACTATGTCTGGCAGTTTATCTATGATTTCTTGATGAAGACAACCTATTACTTGACAATTTAGATAAATTATGGAACATTTTGATCCACCTTTTACGCATCTGCATATGCAACGTTTACCGCATCCCATTTTACAGGAACAAGCGATCAAATTCATTATTTGAGATGGAGCTAGTGCCTCAGTAGTTTACACTGGCAATAAACTATTTTTGTCTCTTTTCGCCATGTTTGAATTTGATTATATATTGGATAAAAGTGCTATCGACCAGCAACGGAACAGCTGGATTTTTGACTTGCTATGAATTTCTTCAGTAACATCAACATCTGGTATAGAATCGAAACTTGAAGAAATGTTTTTAAAATCTGCAAGAAAGTTTTGACAGTATTAAGGCTCAGAATCGTCTAGATTAATTTCAGAAAAATATTAATGTCGATAACGCAAATTATGTGCTGATGTGCTATTTATTTGATGTGCTAATCTTGCAGACTGCAATCAATGGATCCCATCGGAATAAAGAAGGCTGTATCTTTATCTGGGCTTCCTCCAACTTCCGTTGCAGCTGGACAACACTCTTATCGAGTCGATTATCAAAATCAAACATGGTGAGCAACATTTTAGAACTAGAACTGTGGGGTTGAGAGAAAGGAAAAAATATTCTATTACCCGTATATACTACTAAGGGATTAGCTCTACCTCACATAATTAATTTGATAATTTTTTCTGTATAATGGGATGCGGTAAACGTTATGGATGCGTAAAAGATGGACTCAAATGTTCCGTAACGTGCCTAAATTGTCCAGGTACAGGGTGTCTTAAAGAAGGAATCATAGATCAACTGCCGGACACGACTGATGATTATGAAAACTAATAACAGTTTCTCAACTAAATTTTAACAATTGTTTGCGAGTGAGCAGTGGATAAGGCCTCCTGGGGAAACCACATAAAAAGCGCACCACAAACTCTACCTCATAGGTGGTATGGAAATCCTCACTATTCCATTTTCGAAAGACTGTGGATATAATCTTTAATTGTTTAAATCACAACAAATTAATTAGCAATAATTTTAGATAATTGCCTGCTCTACAATTTAAGTCCTATGTATTTTCAACGAAAAACAACATCCTTTCGACGCATATGCAAGAGAATACTAGGGGAGAGTGGTGAGTTTTGAGCCGGGTTTTGTTTTCAAAGCTAAAGTAGTATGACAAAAATCATCATTGTGTATAAAATATTGCAGATCGCCTGAAAGGTACGAAATCGACGTTCCCAATTTATGGCGGGGTGTAGGTGAGCCATTTAGCAAAATGGAAGAAAATGACATACTTGAATTATTTTTCATAATTAAAGTTATAGAAGATGAAGAATAGCATAATTCTAAAGCAATTAGAAAAAAAATAATCTTTAAAAAAATCGGATATACAATAAAAATGCAGAAAAATCCGAAAAAATCGCAAAAAATTGGATGAAACATTCAAATTCTACGTAAATAAATCGAAATACCCTGGCGCCTTAAGAAAGGGCCGTCCATCAATCACGTGATCGGGTTTTCGCTAAATTTCGACCACCCACGTGACTTACCATGATATTATTGTTGACCTTCCCCCATCCCTTCTGTAATCATGTGACTTTTTTCAAAATGGCGAAAATATACATAACATGACTAACTTTTGTTAAATAAAATTATATGCAAATTATGTAATTTGTTACATACGAAGGTTAATTAGTTAGATAAGCTACCACTAACGGTAGCTCATAACTTCCTACATTGGATTATTATTATTATTATTATTACACCATTAGGCCGTTTCCCTTTCGGGGTAGGCGTGACTCACTCGGTAGGGTGAGTCTCACCAACACTCCGCAACACTGCTCCGACCCAGGTTGCTGATCAATCTCTCTAGCAATCACCCCAAGTGAAGATCCTCACAAAG
>JAAAKG020140125.1:0-12181 GCA_010014905.2 Druon quercuslanigerum | reverse complement strand
AGTAAAAACAAAATTATAGACCATCCTCATTTTCGCAAAGTATAATGAAAACTAAATAATGCTTCAGTACATAATTTTGTTAACAAGTGAATTTAAGGGATATTCCATTGCTTTACCAGAGTACAAATATATTAATCAGTAGTCGTTATCTCACATACACGTGAGACAACGACGTTATTAGCAACAATGTTATTTTTCTCCGATAATTGTATTATTTCTAATTTTGTATCATAATCCTTATAATACTGATAATTTAATCTCTAGTAAAATTCTAGTTTATGCAAAATTTAAGTATAAACAAAGTAAAGTATTCCAACCGAAAAAAATATAGTTTTAAAGCTTACACCTGAAATTTTAAATAGTGTACACATAATAAACGTGCGCAAACACAATAAAATCTACATCTTAACTTTATCCCGGCAACTTTTTTTGGGCATTCTAATAAAGCTTATAAATACTCTTCTTTAGCACAAGTTTCTGTCTGAGTTAGTTTTTTAACTTAAGTTTGCTAACTGATTCGAGAGAGCGAACAAAAATTATTCTTACAAAAAGAGAAAAATATATCCGGATTTTTACGCAAAAAAGAGCAGTTTGTAGATATATTTTGAAATAAGACTAAGAATTTTCTAGCAAAAAGATTAAGTATTGAACAAGAAAAATTTATTTTCGAGCAGAAGGGGTCGTTTTCAAATTCAAACACCGATTTTTAAAGAAAATTACTGTAAAAAGATTACATTTAAAAAAAATCGAATTTTAAGCTTAAAATAATAAGTCTTGAGAAAATAATTTTTTTTTTAATAGTCTGAGGAAAATTCTTATTCACTAGAACAAATAAATGGTGCGAAATTTTTTATTACTACAATATTTTCTTTTCATATACACTACATAAATTATTATTTAAAAAAAAAAATTCCATATCGTCTCGCTTGAATTAACTAAACTGTTACGAATCACTAAAATTAATCGTAACATTTGATTCAACCACAGAAAAATGATGTTAAAGGTTATTAAATAATTCATTAATTCTGACTTCTTTCAAATATGAATAATTACATCTTAATCTCATCCAAGTTTTTGTAATGTACTATCTAAATATAAATGGGTGAAATTCCACCAATTATCCCCTTATGTGCTGGCGTACATGACAGAAGGACCAGAATTTTGTATCAAATCGGCAGAAACTATTTATTTATTGCAAATGTAACTGCTTAACGCTCCCTCTGTATTTTTAAATCAAGTTACAAGACAGACGAAAGTACTATCCTGAATTTTTTTTCTTTAATTATCCCAACAGTGAGCAATTGAACGCCTAAATGGAAAGAGCTTTCTCGTGGGCTTTTGCCGCGGCACGATTCAAGTGCTCTTTATATTCGTGAAAACTTTGCTCAACGCGGTATTGTAATGTAAGTACTTTTTCGCATTCTCATCCTAATGAGAAGGTATTGGTTTTATGTCACATTTCAAATTGATAAGTTTCAAAAGCGAGATCAGATTGGATTCTGATTTGGCACACTTTTTTAGGACCTAAAAATAAAGAACGATTCCGTAAACCAGCTACTTTGGATGAAAATTCAAAAAGTGAGCGCTTTTTGAAATATTTAGGACATTTTTCTTAAATTTAAAAATTCTATGTACGACTATTAATAGTACTCGGAAACTAGAAAAATTTATTCTGATTATCATTTAAAGCCAAGCAACGCATGGTATGAAAAAATAGACAAAAATTGGTTTTGCAAAAAATAGCGAAACTCATTCAAATTTGTCGTGAATAATCTTTTGTAGGACACGCAGTTATGGTTTTAATCGTAAACAACAACATTCAAAATTTAAAAATTAATTGTTTTTTAATAAAACGAGATACAGTTCGAATACAATTAAGAAACTAAAGTTTTTCACCCTAAACAGGTCTGCAAATTTGTTATTAATCATTTTTAGATAGGACGATTAGATTTTCTTTCCATCGTAAAAAATGAGATTAAATCTCTTCAATTTAATCCAGTTAGTTCCAATCCAGTTTACAAGAGAGAAAGGGTTTCGCACGAATATCTTCGCATAACTACATAACTATTTTCAATCCCAAAATGCCAAACAACATTTTCATCGAAAGAAAGTCAAGCTTTTGTTTAAAAATACGTAATAAAAACTTCCCGAAGAGCATGAAATACCATTAAAGAATTACACAATTCTCATTTGTAGAAAGCAAGTTATGACCATTTATAAATAAGCGCTTTGCTTTGTTCAGCTTGGCTCCAGCTATCCTTAGCTTCTCAAAATATACACTTCACTAGATTGAGAACGAGATATCAATTGTATTTCGACGACCAAATTAAGATCAGTCAATTTTATCTGCAGATTCCGTGCTTCAAGTGGATGAAAATCCTCGGCAACTAATTGTACTTTGTGCAGTCAAGCCATGGGTGTAGAGTGATGGTTGCTGTGGCACTTTGGCACCTGGGAGTTACGAAGGTGTTTTAACGGCCTCTCGGTAACACTGGACGACCTCCCCGAGCAATTAGTCTTACCTCTGCAAGCGGGGCTCTGCAGGTGCGAACCTTCTCTTTCCTTAGCTGCTCGTAGAAATAAAAATGGATCACGCAAAATCTGATGAAAAAGAAGAAGGAGAAAGGGAAATGGCGGAAAAGGAAGAGGGGTTGGGTCCTAACAAGTCTAACATAACCTTTTCATCCCAATCTGTCTCTTCGGCAAGCTAAGTCCAGGCGCCTGCTGTGCCCCCTGCTCTTACAGGAGCTGAGGGATTAACGGTCCCTCCGCATCTACAGTGCTAATAACCAGCACTGAGCCTCAGAAGCAAGAAAGCGACTGGGATAGCACTCCACCGGCATGGGCTAAGCCTGTGAAGAGGCATAAAGCGGCCCAATAACCGACGAACAGGGAGTTGTCGAGGGTTGGATTGACGGCCGCTCAGAGGGCTGACCCACTGACGGTGGTGGTAACGGATACGAGCTACCTGGGCTCGTTGCTCACCACAGTGCAGTTTGAGCTTTTTTGGAAAGCTACTTGGAGGGCGCTGGAAAAAGTGTTCCCAGATCAATGACCAAAAATCAGGACCTCCTTCTGTAGGGGAGGGGTCTTTGTATTCAGCGGGAGAAGGAACCAAAAACCTCCTTTTTGTGCAAATTCCTAAGTTTCAGCCGAGGGCTCATGGGGTCCTCAATTACAGGCCCTTCTACCACTTTGGACAGGTCAACTTTAAGGTTGCCAGCCAGCTGCAGGATGAGCCTGCTATCGTAAAGGGAGACCTGGAGCAGACCTAAATGACTGCCTTTAGTCTAACTATTACCCAAATAAACTTGTACGACAGCAAAGGACCTGAGCCATGAAACATCAAAACGAGTGGATTTCTGTCGCTAGCTGCAGACAGGCTTAAACACTCCAAGGGTCAATAGGACATGGAAACATTCGGTACCACAGACATAAGCTAGGGCTTAAAGAAAATCCACTCTGTCGATAGTGCGAAGAGGAAATTTAGACGTCTACTCATATCCTCTTTCACTGCCGTGCGATTGCGGGGAAACGTGTAATACTTACAGGCAGTACCTGCATCAATGAGTCTGAAATATAGCCCAACAGCGTGGCAGCGGTCCTTTCCCTTTGGAAAGGGCTATGGAGTCACGCTTGAGGCTTAGAAAGGGATGCAAGTGTTTTATGAAAATTAGCTTTCTTTCAATTAATAATGTAATTATTATTAAATCGTTTGAATAAAAAATTATAATAAATAGATAGAAAATAGCGATGTAAAGCGTCTGCGTAAATAATGAATTATACATAGAGTTAAATGTAAAATATGACATACTTCAGACCAAACAAAAGACAGTACTAATGTACCTGTAGAATTTAGAATGTATTATACTAACCTATTATACACATATATAAACAATTTACCCAGGCGTCAGGTGGCGTAAGGCTCTTAACCCAGAATATTGATAATAATGATAATAATAATAGAGTTTTTTTGAATATTGGTAAATTCTCTCTGAGTGGATTTACGATATTTGATGGATAAATAATCTAAGAGCTTATTATCGGATTGCTGACGGAGAGTTGCCCTCTTTCATTTTTGCCCTTGATACTCTTACCATGAGATCGTCTCTTTCTTGCATATAAGCAAGCTATGTGCTATGACCACATCAGTTCAACGCATCATTAATGCCTAATTTTCTATGTTTGCACGAAGGTTGTAAATAATAAATAATTTACTTTAATTAGAAAATTTAAACTCGTATAATAAATTTTGATGCCAACTGAAACTGCAAAATTCCGCGATTCTGCAAATATCCCTGCCAGCCTTACCCTAACTTTAAACTGTCGAGATGCATAGGTCAAAAGTTATCATTGTACTCTCCCAAGCAACCTGGTACGAGCCAGATCAACTAAGACTTTCCACCGTCCATACGCTGTGATTTAAAATCCATAGGAAAGTTTGAACGGCATCATTCAATTCGTAAGTCGGAACGCGTCCTATCCCAGTTTAGCGGTACTATAATTTCTACGGACCGGTGACGGAAGGAAGTCCCCGTGATTGACGAGCGGTAGTTTTAGGACGTCATAAACTAGTGAGTTGTATCGACGTCAAATCGGTGAGAAATGATAAAACAATTTTCAAAACAATCTGAAATACTTTTTTTGCTACAATATGTTTTTAAAGTTTATGCTAAATCGATTTCCGATCCCATTGTAGAATTTACATGCAAAAAAATTTTGATATATTTCTTTCTGTGATGGAATGGTCACGCATATCGAAGGCGCCATATTTTTAGACATCTTACAATGTAAAAATAAGGTATTATTTCAGGCATAATTCTAGCTTTTACAATAATGTACAGAAAATATCACACAATAAATGATACCGCGAAGAGATAAACCTCTGATTTGTACATTAAAAGGACTATAAATATATATACTAAATTATTATATTTACCAAAATTATTAACGATGAGTGCAAAAGTGAAAACAAAAATATAGACCACCCTCAATTTTGTAGCAGTCGAGAAAACACTGACTAGTAGTGCAGTGAATATTTTGGTTACAACTGATATGAGGAAGGGAATTTTGAATTTTTCTTGTTCAAAATGGTATGTCCATAAAATCATGAGAAGTTTTTTTTCTTTCCTTTTTCGTCCTCTATTAGTTAAAAGAATATCCTATTTTAATGGTGTTTTGGCTTCAATGTGCAGAGGTTTGTACAAGCCAAAAATGGTTGAGAAGTAATATTTTTGTTATAAGAAATCAGACTAGGAATTTGACTAGGAAGTCTTTGAGATGACTTAAAATAGTTGTAACGATAAAAGTGACCTTATGACGAAAATCTAATTATCATTACTTAAAAATTTAGTAAGAAAATTACTTGAGTTTCTTATGACAGAATCAGATTGCAAGTAGATATACCTAAAAGCGTTCTTTAATCTTTTGGATAATATTTTTTGCATAATAAATTATTTAATCTACATTTTCCATAAAGATGATGAAGTTATTCTTAAAAATTTAACAAAATCTTTTTCTTTATTTCTTCGTTTGAACATCAAACTATTTTAACAGTTGTTTGTTTTCAAAATTTACGATTCATATCTAATGACAGCTTTTATAATCTACAACATAGTTTTGATAAAATAAAGTAATTTTATCATTAAACTATTGTTTAAAATGAAAATCGATAATTATATTATAATTTTGTTTGATATTATAAGATTAATGATCCAGGTGAAACGAAAGAAAAACAGATGTTCTTAATATGCAAGCATACGAAATTTTCGTTTTGTTTGAACGTTGAATAGTGCCTTATAATTTCGCTGCCGACGCACAAAATCATAAGAAACCGAAAAACTTCTATAAAAAAATTCAAATATGTTTTTAAATCAAAAATTGACTAAGAAATATAGGTTACATTTTTCTTTCTATTTTTTCAAATATTTGTTTATTTTTAAATAAGAAAATACCTTATGGGATTAGAAAATTGAAGAGCGAGGGAAGCCTTGATAACCATAACACGTTAACATATTTATATTCTTTTATTTAGTTTTTATCCGACTATAGATTTAACAAAATGTTACATTTCAATTTATGTTTTCTCGGATGAATTAATGATACACGTGCTGTAGGGAATCTTCATTTACAAGATCTTCACGAAACCAACGTCGAAAGTTTAAGTAGTTATTTCCTACATGACATTCCTTTTTTTCAATTTCGGTCATATTTTCAACCATACGGCTGATCATGTTTATTTTTATTCTCGAATGACCCCTATTTGTCCCATACATTCCACGAAAAATCCCAGTATACTCCAGTAATGCAAAAACATCACCATTGGATGTTGATAAAACAATATGCTCTCGATCTGGCACGGGTCCATACACATCATTTCCCCAAAGCAATCTAATTGGTTTATCTGCAGAAATAACGTATCTTCGAAACTCGAATCGCCGGTTCTGATTTTCCCGAGGAATAAGCCGAATGTATCCAAGTTTTGCCAGTGAATATCCAAGTACTTCATGAGAAGGAGGCCTGCCTGGAGGAGACCTGGACCTGTAACGCAGAAATGGGTCCTGAAAAGAAGTCCGGTAAGGTGAATTTTGTCTGGCCGAAGATGAAGAACCAAAATCACCTTCGGCTCGAGCATCCTGTGCGGACTGCAGTGAATCGTAGTTTGCAAAAGCTTGATTAAAGTTTACTGGAAAGATTGGGTGATTTTTGCCTACTGGACAATCCCTAATTTCATCTGGGGTCAGATTATTAACATCGGTGGTTATCATATTTATTTTGACTCTTCGATGATATTTGTCTCCCCTATATATTCCACGCAGAATCCCATTAAACTCCAGTATTGCAAAAACATCACCATTGGATAGTGATAATACAATCTGCTCTTGGGTTGGCACCGGCGCCATTCTCTTCATATCCGCTTGCAGTCTAATTTGTTTACCGACAGGAAAACAATATCTTCGAAATTCGAATTGAAGGCTGTTATTTTTGCGGGGAACAAGCCGAATATATCCCAGTTCTGCAAGTGCATATCCAAGTATTTTAAAAGATGGAGACCTGGACCTGGCACGTACAGGAGCATCCTCTGGAGTTGGGCGGTTATGCGAATCTTGTCTGCCAGCAGAAGAAGAAGGAGATCCAGGATTTCTTTCGCTATGAGGATTCCTGCTGGACTGTGAACTACATTCTGCAAGCAGAATAAAAGATTGTTTTTTTTATCTGCTTATTTTTCTCTAATATCCTTGGCTAATTTGAATGTAATGCAAAATAATTCTGAAATATAATAATTGCCCCCGTACATTTTTTTAGTTAAACAAACCTGTATTTCGGGTAGAAGAAGTTAACATAAATGTTTTGATAACAATGACCCATATAATGCGCAAATGCAAATTTTTGCTCACACATTTTTAAGTACACAATTTTCGTAGATGCTCTTTTAGAGTATGCAATTTATTTTGTAAACAAAATTTAAAAACTTTATTATGTTTGAGTTTAAAAAAAGTCAAAATTCATGTACATCTTTTTAAAACAGTTTTTGTCATTCTTTCTGCATTTACATAATCATATTAACGCCAGAATTGCGGTCTTAAAGTCTGACGGTTTTAAAACCATGGATTTGAACTTTTGCCCCCTCTTAGTTATTTTTGCATTAGCTTCGCTCGAAATCTTATGTGAAGCTACGTTTATTCAGACTCTATAAAAATTTCAGAGTATTTCCTAGTTCAGTCGTAATCTGAGAGCTTATTATCGGATTGCTGACGCAGAATTCCAAGCTCCCGAGGATCAGCAACGAGCCAAACTATCGAATGCGGAAGTACGCTACGTCTCTATCTCCAAACTTTAAAATATGGCCGTCTCGTTCGAGCATATAACATCGGTTCCGAGACGACTGCAGGCCTCTATGGTTCACAAGTTGCCGTTTCTCATTTTTGCCCCCTATATTCTTACCATGAGAGCGTCTCTTCCTTACACATAAGCAAGCTATACGCTATGAACACATCAGTTCAGCGCTTCATAAATGCCTAAATTTCTGTGTTTAAACGGATTTTGGAAATAATAAATAATACACTTTTGGTTTAGAATTCAATTTTGTATTAATTTTGACGCCAATCGAAATGCGTCCTGTCCCAGTTTAGCGGCTCTACAATGTCTCCGGCGCGGTAACTGAAGAAAACCCCCGGGATTGACTAGCGGTAGTTTTAAGACGTCATAAACTATTGAATTGCATCGATGTCCAATTGGTAAGAAAGTATAAAAGAATTTTAAAAACAATCTGAAATAAATTTTCCGCTAGAATATGTTTTCAAAGTTAGAAATGCATTCAATGCTGTAATCTCTAAATTTGTTTTGTTTCTATACTTCTTGTGTTGTTTGAACATCCATGATGCTTGTTTTCGTGCCAAGCTATTTTTATTCATTTACGAAAAATACGACTTAATTAGAATTTACTTATGTTTTGTCGCTTTGCCATTGCTGATAAGAACATAGCAAACAACAGCTTTTATTCCACCGTAGGATAAACGTTCTCTGATAAGATGTAAACTTGAACAGCTGAAGATTTTACATGTAACAAAATTTGAATATATTTCTTTCTATGATGGAGTGGCGACGCATAAATTCTATATTTTACGATAAGGTACATAAAATAATGACTCAAGTTGTACTAAAATAAAACCACAGTTTGGATCCCAGAAACGTTTGTGGTACATTTAATATAACATCCTTAAGTTATCTTATTTAAAAAAGTGCACACCAAAATGGATATCTTAAAGAGATAGGCCTCTGATTTTTACATAATAAGCTCTATAAATATGTATAATAAATTATTATACTCACCACAAGAATTAACGATGAGTGCAAATGTGAAAACAAAAATATATGCCACCCTCATTTTTGTAGTAGTTGAAAAGATACTGACTAGTAGTGCAGTGAATATTTGGTTAACTAGTGTATCTAAGTAATATTTTATGGTATCATCAGAATAAAAAATATATGAATAAATAGCTCTTATCTCACATGGATATGACATAATGACGTTATTAGTGTCAAGATTGTGAAATTTTGTTTCACTGATTTCATCAAATATCGACATTTTTCGACAGATTAATTGAGGAGTAATGATTTGTATTTCGGTTTCCGCGTACCGTCGTTGTCTCTTAAATCGACAACTTCCAAATAAATTGGACAACTGGATTTCTGTTTGGTACACATTTTAACCCAAAAGAGGAAGAATGATTTCATTAGCCACCTTTTTTTTACCACCGCGTCTAATTTATCAATCGAAAAGCTTTTTAAAAAAATCTATAATTCCATTTTCTGGCAAAAGTATGTAATTTCAGATAAAATATTACTCATAAAATTGTTCATTTAATACTAATTTGTTCGTCGCAAAAAGATCTGTAGATTTAATAGAACGATTCGTTTGAATCTATGTATGTAATGACAAAAATAGGTAAAAAGTGTATTAAAAATTAATTGAATTTCGGGAACCTTTTTTAGTCGTTCTAGTCAGTCTCATAAATATTTAGGACTTACTTTTTGCATTATTTTCAATTGCTCTAAACTATAATCTCATAAAAAATAGATCGAGTAACGGGAGGATATAATGCCAAGGAGAAAGGGAGGAATTTTTTAGTGGATCGTTGATAGCATCAGTTCACCGGACCTCGTAAAAAAAATCATTATCATCATCATCATCATCATCATCATAGTCATCATCATCAACTATTAATATTTGCATTTAAAAAAATTACATTAGCTCTGTAGGACACCCCCTTACATTTTATTACCACAATTTGTAAGGTTTTCAATAAAATAAGCCAATAATATCTATTGAAACCTTTTAATAATCTAACAAATATTTTTTTATAAAGGAAATTAATATTATCTTCAAAATGTTACTTTAAAAACGAATAATCGATAATGATAGTATTTGAGCTTATGCCAGAACCATGGCGTGCAATGACAGGAAGAGCCGATACATACGCATACTTTTTACATTCTCATCATTTATGATTGAGAAAGTATTAGAATTGTCGAAAATTTGATACCACCATGTTTCAACGGATCTCCACGTTTCATGACCCCCTGAATCCGAAAATCAAGTTTTACGATGGCGCCTGTCTGTCTGTCCGTCCGTAAACACGATAACTCTCGAAAAAATGAACGAATTAAATCTATCTTTTGCACAATTTTTTTAGGTGCTAAAAGAAAGAACAAGTTCGTTAACCAGCTGTTTTTGGTAAAAATTCAAAAAGTAAGCACATTTTGAGAATTTTTGAGGCCACTTTTTTCTGAACTTGAAAATTCTATAGACGGATATTTATAGAAATAGCAAAGACGAATAATTTATCTTATGACTTTTTCCAATGGAAAGAATATTCTCAGAGTTATAGCATTTGCAAAATTTTGCAAATAAATCGAAAATCAAAGTTTTCAGTCAAAAAATGCACAATATGACAAAAAGTTAAAAAAAGTAAAACATTGCCTTTTGAAAGACCTAGAAAATTTTAATAAAAACTTTTTCGATTTTCTAGGAAAATCGAAATTCAATTTGGTCCCGGACCAAAGTATAATGCTATTGAATCAAATTTTATATATCATTGAAGCTAGCTAAGAGAATTAATATACATTCAAAAATGTATGCCTCGATAAGAATGTCTACATGAAAGCCTACAGAGCTTTGAGAAATTTAATGTTTACACCGAATTTCTTGCATAATTTAAAATATAAAGATATTGAAGATACATAAAAACATGGTATTTAAAAGAGTTTTTTGACAAATTATCAATCAATTCTGCATAATTATTCAAATAAATAATTGGGAAAACATTCCGGGCACAAAGAATAAATATCCGAGCGCAAAGCGCGAGATACATCATACGCGCGCTATAGGCGCGCTCAAACTTGCGAGCTGCTAATATACCTGAATAATAACAAAAGGGATGCGATGTTCCTTTAACTCTTAAAATCATTAAATGATTTAACTTACGGAATAACTTTCCCAAATGTCCACTTAATAATTTTCTTCGAATATTACAGCCTTGGCACCCATGCTGGCTGGCAATACAGTCGCTAATGACACACGCAGTTGATGCGACTATAAGAACTTAATTAATAAAAAAATTCTTCCAAAGTCTGGAAATTCTCAGAAATGTCAATAAACTCTCCTCGGTTACGAAATTCTTTCTAATTTTTATTAAATTTTTTTTAACATTGCTCACCTTCCCTGATTGAATCCAACCACACAGCTTCTTCGAAATGGCGAAGTTGATCCAAATTATTCTTCATCGGCCAGACTATATTCACCTCACCGAACTTCTTCTCCTTCCCTCTGATCAAGTACTTTAACAGTCATTTGAACAACTTGGATACATTCGGTTTATTTGAATATATTCAGATTATTCGATTGCTATTAGGAAATAGTGTGTAAGAGCTTGTGCCAGTTCGAGGACACATTGTATTATCAACAACCAATAGTGACGTTTTTGCAATAATAGAGTTTACTGGGATTCTTTATTCGAAGACAGGTCATTCGAGTATAAAAATTAACATGACATGAAGTGGAGTTGACAAAATGCCCGACATTGAACAAAAGGCATGTCATGTGGGCAATAAATATCCAATCTTTCTACTTTGGTTTCATGAGGATGTTTTAAATGAAGATTCTCCACAGCATGTGTATCGCTAATTCAAATTTTCTTTTAAAAGATACAACTGATATGTGGAAATCTATTCAAAATAATGTTCGAAATCAACATTTCTCAAATATGTAGACAAGGTAGGCAAGTCGTTAAAGTTATTTGAAGGGTTGCTTTAAAATCATTGGGCAAAAATCTAAATCGCTACCTTTAATCGACTTTCTTATGCTTTCCTTAATATTTAATATTTTTAGCAAAATAATATTATTAATCACTAAATTGCTGAGGGAACATGTCGAGCCAAATAGAGATAATTTGAAAAGTGGATAAAGCGAAACTTATTATGTGTTTTAATATATATATATATATATATATATATATATATATGTCTTCACAACAGGTCAGAAATCATGAAGAAGCGGGCATAGGAGCGTTTCTGTACAAGGCAGCGGAGGAGGCTGCTGAAATACTCGGATTTAACTTCAGTATCAGGGGTGAGCAGAACGCATCAAATCTTATCTATCTCGAGTACTCACTCCTGAAAG
>JAAAKG020140124.1:0-12181 GCA_010014905.2 Druon quercuslanigerum | reverse complement strand
GCAGATGCTTTTTGCCCGCTTTGATAAAGCGACTAAGAACTCACAGCGTGAAGGTAGTTGCTCTTTGAGTTTCTTCCTTAACCCAACGCAACCATCCAACCATAACAGATTCTTATAGTACATATATTACAAATTTTATTTGCTTTATATTTAAAATGATATACAATATATATTGGATATTTTATATTACAATTTATAATTGTTTTATATAAAAAATTATATACAATACATATTACAGATTTTGTATTACAAATGATATTTTCTTTATATTAAAATTATATACAATATACATACCCCACGCATTAACTCCCACCCCCATATGGGAGGTACATATATATATAAATAGAGAGAGAGAGAAAGAGAGAGAGAATCATTTCATCATCTTATTCCTACAAAAATATAATTTTTTTGCGTCTAAAGCTTAGTCTTAGCAAGTCGTGAAAATCTCTAAAAAAACGTAAAATTGACCAATTTTGAACGCTTCAAACACCATTAGAAAATTTTTTGTTGGAAAAAACAAAATAACAGCATATTTCTATAATTCAAACTAAAGAAATTTCAGGTTCGAAATATTCAACTTTTTTCAAAATGTGTGCATAGCACTCAATCCAAAAAAACATGTTTTTTGGACATTTTCAAAAAATTCTAAATTAGGCAAAAATTTTTTTTTTTGGATTTGTAATTTTTTTTATTATTCAGTAGTAGTAACTGTACATAGAAAAAATTCGCCATAATTATCGAAGCCACAGAGAAATTTTCAAAAAATTTAAAAAATTTGAATGTTCAAATCAAAAAAGGGAGCAGAAGATATCATCCGATTTCAAATTTTTTTTTTTTTACTTTTTTCGGATGTCAACCCACAAATTTTTTTTGCCCAGCTCAAACGATTCGACTAATTTGGTCATTATCACTCCGCCCTATTGTACATCCTGGAAATTAATTATTTTTTTAAAGAGTTGTATAAAATCAGAAAGTTTCGAAGAAAACTTAAACTTCCTTCAAATTTTAGATTATTTCCGTCTTTTCCCCGGATATTACCATTGCATTTTAAAACGAAAATGGTTAACAGGATTCCCAATTTTTAACGATTGTAGGTTACGTTATCGCTTTGTACTGAAAATGGGTATTTTTAATCACAAATTATTTTATTTCAAAGTTTTGAACATTTCAAACAATTAACACTTTTTGGTTTATTCGCGTTAGTATTTTACATCCAAAATGGTATTTCATACATTTTAAAAGAAAAATTATAATTTGAACAATATTTATAATCTAGTACGTGGATGAAAATTCAAGTACTTTGTTAAAAACTCTTTATTTGATGGAAAATTTTAAGTATTTAATTAAAAATATAAATTTTTTAGGTTGAAAATTAAACAATTTTATTAAAAAGTATCCTTTTTGATTGAAGATTCAACTGTTTTGTTGAGAATTTGTCTTTTCTTGCTTCAATTCAACTGGTTTTTGTTTAAAATTACAATATTTTTTGGTTTAAATAAATTATATATTATGTTTTTTGTTGAGAATTAATATCTTTTATTTAAAAAGCCATTTTTTATTAAAGAGGTATAATTTTAGTTGAGGACGTAAATATTTTGTAAAGAAATCGTAATTTTTTTTGTTAAAAAATGTACTTTTTAACCGATAATTTAACTATTTCACAGTTACAAAATAACTAGGGAATAAAGATTTTATGGTGGAAAAATGATTTTTTAACTGAAAATGTATCCATTCCATTTTTGGTGGCAAATGGATCTTTTTTAGTTAAAATAAATCTCTTTGTTTGGTAATTAATTAATCTTATCAAAAATCAATTATTTGCTTTAGAGATCATCTATGTTCTTGCAAGTTCACCAATTTTATTAAAAAGTAATAATTTAAATGAAAAATTCGCGTAAGTCTAGTCTAGTGTAATACACCAACATTTTATGTTATTTAGAGCCTGAAGATATAAAAAAAGTACTAAATATTGTGATAATTAATTTATCCAAAATGTATTAGTATGGGGTGATAGGTAACCTGAATAAATACTTAGACATAATTTAGGTTCACTGGCGTCAAAAGAGATTATTAAATGAGGCAAGAATTGTTTTGTCAAAAGTCGTCCTTTCCTTTCTATTTTTAGATGAAGGTTTAACAATACATTAAACTCTCGCTTTCAGTCCAGTGTCGGGGGTTGCCTTCAAATAGCCTTGGACTGATTTCAGGGGGATCGAAACGTAAACTGTGAGGGCCAGCCGTTCTAGGAAGGCCAAGAACTGAGTGACTGAAATCGATAGTTGGGTGTACAAAGAAGTCGAAAGGACCTTATTTCTGCAGAATACGATGCCGAACATTTGTCTATAAAACTATTTTTTTCTGAAACTTACCGTCTTCTAGAAAATCAAGAAAAACTTTAAAAATATGATTTTTTCCGCTATTTTGCATTATTATAAAAGTTCCACAAGGCTGGAAATCACTGAAATTGTTTGGTGATACAGCATACCATCTAGAAGTTATAAACAACTCTGCAGCTTATTTAGAATAACTTTGAATTGAAAGTCTTTCGTTGACTGGCATACGAATTAATTTTCACACCACTGTCTAAAATTCTAAATCCAGGTAGTCGAAATAAAGACTGGTCTCGAATGATGAGGGCTGCCGGATACGCGGATTCAGAGTCCACAGGATGCGGGGGCAGGAGGCAGTGTTTCCGGCGGCAGAAAGGCAAGGACGAGTCAAGACCTCGCGCTAGATGCATCCTTGGTTGCACAGAAGTTAGCGGTTTCTTATAGCAATCTAGACACGCGAGTTGAAACTGTCCTTAGAAAACGGAACTCCGGCTTGCGCTTCGTCTTCTCTATCTCTATGCTATGGTACCAGTGTTTAATGGCCTATACTGGGGTTAACGAATGGATGATTTCCCAGCGGCTTTCATGAATGCAATGGAATAGTGATTATCATAAGACTGAGAAGAAGATGTAGGGTCATTGTTACCTACTGTCTTTTTCCTTTTTTCTTTCTTTCTTTTACTGAAGGATGATTCTTCTCCAGTGTGAATGATGGCTCTTTGATTAGGTAGCATCCGAGATACGAGGAGGTTTCTCACTGGATTTAATCATCTTAAGCTGCATGAATTATTAGCTTCTGCAACTTTGAGTAACATATTAATGAATGAATAAAATGGCATTTTCATTATTGTATCTATATCACTACAACTTTCCTATTCGTATTTAGGAAGACTTACTATAAGTATCATCAATAAGTTGCGCAACACATTTTTGGAAAATTTGTGATCTCTTCTCTTACCTACCTGCCCCTGCAAAGTAGGACAACAAATACTTACTTTTTTACTTCAAAATAACGTACTGCCTACAAATATTAATCAATTTGAAAAAAAATTTAATCTGATAAGATTCCTAAGAGAGTTTTCGAGCCTGATTTTCAAATTAGGCTTTCAATTTTTTATAAATAAACGTATATGACAAAAAAGTGGTCAATAGAGTAACATGAGTTAAAGGTGTTCCAGTATTATGTAATAAACAAAAAAATGCATGCAAATTATTTTTTGATGGAATGTTTTCTATAATTTTCCATAATTTCACGTTGTTTTAAGTTGTGTGGCAAGAAATTTTGGATAAAAACAATATAATGATAAAGAAATTTCTTTTTAAGATTATCATTGTTAATATTTGAAACAAATTTAATAAACAAATCCATTAATCGTGCATTGTTCGACAGAAAAATTCGGAAATTCTGGAAACTTCATGACGATCACAGCAACATTCATCATTAGTTGATAAATATTATGATTTTTAAAAACAAATTCAATAAGAAATGCATGATTCAGGCAACTATTTATCAATTTTATGATTTTTTAAAACAAATTTAATAAACAAATGCACTATTGAGGTATTTGTATATACACTGAAAAAAAATTTGTCTCATTCAAATAAATCGATTTTTTAGATATCCATTTGCTTGAGTGAAAAAAAAACAATTGTTAGAGTGAAATCTTGTATGTTTGATTCAAGGTGACATTTATTTATTTTCTTGATTTGAAGGCATTCACTTCTTTAAAGCAAACGTATATCCCATTGGTTCTGTGGGCGATAAATGGTTTACTTCAATCAAAAAATTTTTTTTTAATAATAAAAATTTTTTTCTCAGCGTTAGTTTTTAGCTTCAGAATCAAGTAAAATGACCTTTTTCTTAAAATTTTGTCTATGATACACTATTATTAGATCAGGCTTATTAAAAGAGGGAAAGTAATGAGAAACTTGAACTGAAAGGATAGAGATTGAAAAAAAAATTTCTTCGACAAATACCTAAATAATTAATATGTTTATTAAATCTGTTTAAAACATTATCAAATTTATCAGCTAACTATATATGAGGGACCGGATCGTATAAGGGCATATAGAATTTTCTCGTGTGAAATCATAATCCCCTGGAGGCTTCAAAACAAATTTTGGATTTAAAATTTTTGAAGGACATATCTGGACGTGAAATTTTATTGTGCATCTTTTTTCCTCTGGACAAAAAATGGTGACTTTTTTATTTTTCTAAATAAAATCAAAAAACTGACTTTTTTGAAAAACAGTATTTTAATCCGTTTTTCACTTCAACTCGTACTCAGTGCTTCAGTTTAAAAAAATGTTTCATGAAAATTTAAGGAAATGTGCTTCAAGATGTCCTTTAATTGACAATATGATAGGAATTCAAACCCGTTGTTTTCAAAAATTATTATTAATTTTTTTCTGATGCTCGACGCGAATTAAACATTTGTAGCCTCCAGCGTTTCGTTTAGCGAGGGAATTTTGAGGAGGCAAATACTTCTCGCGACAAAAATTCAGAGAAAGGTATAATGAATTTTTCTGGAAAGTTTCAGATCAAAATATTTAATAGTTTAGCAGTAGTTATGATTTTAGTGAACGTCTGCGCTGGAGTTTTCGTGAGATATTCAACTTTATTAAGCTTAAAATTTAATTAAATGTGCACTGTCCAGAGCATAGTTAAGGACTAACTGATCTGCTTTATTTTTGAAATAGATTTAGAAAAAGTGTAAGATAATTTGTGCATAGGTTTGTTTTCAAAATACATGTTCAAGGTCGCTTGCGAGTTAAGCCGAATGTCGGAGTAAACATTAGGTGTACAGTAAAGTATCCTACATTTAAATCTAAAGAAACTGGAAAATACATTCAAAATTAAATAAAATTCATTAATATTTTGTTAACTTATTTTTGTTTAACTGTTATTCACTAAAAAATTTCATCAGATCATATTAAAAGCAAAAACTATCTAGCGAGAGAAGATGGCACAGTGGAGTGCATAGTAAGCTCGAAAACTCCAGCACTGACGTTCACTAAAATCATAACTACTCCTAAACTACTAAATATTTTGATCTAAAACTTTCCAAAAAACTTCATTATACCTTTCTTCGAATTTTTGTCGCGAGAAGTATTTGCCTGCTCAAAATTACCTCGCTAAACGAAACGCTGGAAGTTACAAGTGTTCGATTCGCGCCGAGCTAGAGAAAAAAATTATTAATAATTTTTGAAAACAACGGTTTAGAATTCGTATCATATTGTCAATCGAAGGACATCTTAAAGCACATTCCCTGAAATTTTCATTGAAAATTTTCAAAAACTGAAGCACTGAGCACGAGTCGAAGTGAAAAACGGATTAAAATCAAGTTTTGCAAAAAAGTCAGTTTTTTGGTTTTATTTCGAAAACTAAAAAAGTTACAACTTTTTGTCTAAACGAAAAAAATGCACAATACAATTTCACGTCCAGAGGAGGTCGTTCAAGATTTTTTAATAATGCATTTTTCTCAAATTTGCTTATATAAGAAAATCATAAGATTAATGAACAAATTATAAACTTCTCTTAAATTATAATAAACTTTCTAACTAAAAAATGGACATCGAAACAAGAATGTTACAGTCAAAAAATGCCTTATTATTGAATTTTTTCTATCAAATTTGTTTATAACATTGACTATTTTTATCTCAAGAATAACTGTCTTCATCAATATATTGTTTTTGTCCAAATTGCTTGCAATATAACTTAAAAAAAGTAAAATTGTGCAAAATTGTAGACAAAATTTTTTCAACAAATAATTTGTTTATAAAAAAATTAGTTTATTATATAATATTGTAAGACCTTGAACTAATGTCACTCTATAAAACTTAGGTGATTTCAACCATTTCCCTCTTATTAATGAGCACCGGGAACGTCAAACAGAAAAAACGGAAATTTTTTTAGTCATTTGTTTATTTATAAACAAATTGAAAGGCTAATTAAAAATCAGGCTCGAAAACTCTCCTAGAAATCTGATCAGATTTTTTTCAACTTTTTTTGCTCAAATCAGCTTTATACGTTATTTTAAACCAAACTGTGCCCCGGGCGCCTATTTTACGTAATTTTTAAAAATATTCTTAGCCAAGTCTTATCAAGGACAATTAGTCACTTATTATCTGAGACACTTGTCATACTAAATAATTAAAAGCTGTCAACATACAAAATTTAAATCAATATGGAACATGCATCCTAAGGATTTTTTTATAATTTGTCACTTATTGCATAAAAATTATTCATGCAGATATATTTATGTATTCTCATTTCAAGAAAGAAATATATTTTATTTTGTGACCATAAGAAATTATTGCAACAAAAATGATCGCCCTGCTTTTCTGTGTAGCATAAAAGTTCTAAAAAATTCCCACGGAAAAAACTAGATACTAGCAAATAGAACTAACACTTAATATCTACTAAATCTTTTATTAATATACGAGATATTACTGGCAAGTAACACCAGATTTTAACGTTATTATAATCTGAGATTTTAAATTTAAGTATCTGAGAATTGAATCGTAAGTATCTGAGAGGCGCACTGGCACGCAAGCGCAAGGAAAACTTTGGCAACATTGGGACACCGTGTCGCACGTATACCTTCTTCTTGACCGAAGACATCCGAAGAATAGTAGTAATATATTCTATAGAATAGAATAGTGTATTATTGCTAATCAGATTTTTCAAGCGAAATTTGTGTTGTGTTTCTCCTGAAACATAATATTATTTCTTGTACAGGTTACCCAAATATGGATGTGAGCACATTGCTGAAAGATTGAAGAGTCGAGGACTCCATAGTAAAGAGCTTTGAAGGTATGTGTCACCGAATTTCTAAGCAAAACCTACAATTTATTTAAATTTTACTTTTTAAATTTTATTTCTAGATGAAGAAATTGATCTAAAACCGTTTTATTTATTAGAAGATGCAGATATTTCCCTTTTAACGCCGCCGTTAGGTCCAAAATTGAAATTTATAAAGAGATTTCGTCAGTTTTTAAAACGGTATATGATAATTTTGCTGAAAAAAACTTAAATTGAATTATCATTTTTAGTGCGTTTTCATTTGATTATTTTTGTTTTATTTTGTTATTAAATAATTTTTTTAACACATTTTCAATCACAGATACATCACGCTTGATACAAATGCTCTACAAAAGCCATGTAATGAGGAAGACGGTGCAGACGAAAGTGGATGTAACTAGATTCTTTTTCTCCAAGAACCCTTAATTTTTGTAAGCTTTGATTGTGAGGTTATGATTTTTTTTATTTGCCTAAGAAAAAACCTTTTTCAAAAAGAGTTTTGAAAACTATAATGTATGAATAACATTTTTATTATTTAATAGGGAATGTGAGGAATCACCTTTCGAACGAAGAAGATGGTTCTCTAATTCTTGAGACGAACTCAGATGAAGATAGTTCTCACAAAACTCTATTTGATTTAGCACCTCCGAGGTTCAGGAATTTCCAGAACCTAATCACCTTTGATCGAGATCAAACCGTATTTTACGAAGAACCACAGATCTTTCTGAATTTAAGTTTGATATATTTTAATTCCTGGTCCTTATTTCAAATATTGTATTATTTTCAGAAAAATAAATTTTATACAATTTTTAGGGGGAATCAAATGTTTATTTATTAAATTCTCATGTTAAGTTATGTTTCCTTCTGGAGTTTTCAACAATTTAAAATTGATGTTTTATTCTCATAACTTTTTAACCATGTAGTTTTTGAAAAACACTAACATAACGCGATAATTAGTTTCTGGTTTTCTTATTTTACTCAATTTATTCTTCTTCTTTGTTGTTTCTTGTGTTCTTTTAAATGTTTAAATTTTTTTCTTTTTAATAGCGCAATTTACATCTTTTGAAAAATGCATATAACCCGGAAAATGAAGAAAAATTTTCTTCTACTTCTTTTTCTCTTGTGTTGATTCCTGTTTTCGTCTTCTTCTTTCTCCACAATGTCACTAGCTCGGGAAATGATTAACCTTTTCTTATTTTTTTTTCTTTTATTAGTCTTTCTTGTTTCTTGTATTTTCCTTCTTTTTTAATTTTAATAACTCATAAAGTAATCAACCTTATTTTAATTTTTGTAAAAAACTTCACATTTTGAAGTTTTTGAAAATTATCAATAACTCTGAAAATATTTAACAGTTTTTAAAAATGTCAATCTTATTTTTAAGATAAGACTCCGTAAGAACATCCAAAGCTTATTGATTTTTGAATAAAAATGTAAATTTTTAAATAAAAACACTAACATAATCCCAAATTGGTCAAGATTGTCAATTTGAGAATTTTAAACAAAATTCATTAGATTTAATTCAAATAGTTTTGCTTTTAAAATATCAATCTGAGGTTAAACATTCCAAACTAACTAAAAATTATCAAAAATTTTAACTGTTCTTTGAAATCTATTTTTTTCTAATACCAATAATTACCGACGAAAAATAATAACATAACGTAAGAAATAATTGTTTTAAGTGGTTAGTCTAGTTTCAAATGTAATAATTTTTGTTTTAAATAACTGATTTCTTGTAAAAAGTTAACATAACTTTAAATTCCTCCAAAATAAATGACAACTCATTGAATTTAAATTTAATTATTTTTTTTTAAGATATCAGTTTAGAGCTGTTTGGTCGTTTCTTACTGGAGGATAAAAAATATTGAGCATTTCTAATCAAGACAAGACGTATATTATCTATATGTTGCGTTCAAAGCAATTTTACATTAAATGTCTTGATTATTTAGAAGAAATAATTGCTGTACATCATGGGCATTATATAGAACTGTTTGGACCATTCAAACCTGGACACCATCCTATGACGCATTATCCTCTGCTTATAAAAAAGATGGGGCCACCCTCACATATTCAATCAATGAGATCCGAATCCAAGCACAGAGGACAAAAATTTACTTCCAATTCTGTTTTAACAAGACCTAATATTTGCAAAACAAAGCAATCAAGCAGCAGCTAATGTTTGCAAATCGATTACTTTTAAATAGAGGATTTAATCCAGGATTCGCTACAGGTCGTTTAATAGAGTTAAGTGCGTAAACTTACAACGTTTGATCAGCGGTGACAAACATAGACCCAGGCGAGTATCTTGTTGCTAACAGTGTACAGGTTTATAATACCGAATATAAAACTGATTTCACGGTTGTAATGGGTGTTGGCGATGAGTTCCTAATGTTTGAGAAAACCACCGAAATTTTAATTTCTCATCTAACGAACGATATGATATTTTCTTATGTGATATGCATAAAACAATAACATTCTATGAACATTTTTTCGCCTATGAGGTTGTGAAATGTAAAGCAGCTCAATTTGTTAAGCAAAGAGAATTGCACAAGTGCTATCCTGTAGTTATGTACAAACATTATGATGGAGAAATATACGTTATGACGAACTGCAACAAGTAAGATTATATTATAATTAAAATAAAAGATTGTATTTTAGTTTTAAATAAAATATTTCATTAAATATTTGAGTACTTATTGTGCTTTATAAATCTGAATGAGTCACGTTGCCGGATGCATCAATGTAATATTGACCAAAATAAATTATTTTATTAATTTCGTTCGATAATATACCGTTTTCACATTCTAATTGACTCATTCAAATTAATAATTTATTTTCTAATCAATCTTAGTATAATATAATTATTGGTAATATTCATTACAAATTACTCTTTAAAATCATATATAACAAACAGTTTCATGTTAGATAATTCACTGTAATATCTGGCATATTTAAATTTAACATCTCGGATACTTAACAATAATATCAAAGATCTTACCGCTTTCCGATTCTTGGCTTCTTCCTTTAATATCACATAAACTTAAAATAAATATTTAGATATTAAGAATAAGTATCTCAGATATTTAGAATACGTATATTAGATATTTAGAATAAGCATCTTGAATATTAAAGACTTAATATCGGCGGATATTAAAAACTTAGTATCCGCGGATATTAAATCTAAGTATCTAGATCGTTGTCCTATATGGTTAAGTTACGAATTAGTATCCAGATACTAATCGCTAGTATCCAGTTTTCTCAGTGCCGCATTTCGCATACATTTTACATGAAACGCTATTTTGCATGTTTGAGGCATTTTCCAAACATAAGGCAAGGAGATTTTGGAGTCAAAATGAAAAGTTATAGGGTGTCCATTATTTCTTGAACATTCCTTAAGAGGGAAATAAACTAACATTTGCAGAAAATTTAATTAAAAAAGCTTCTCTTTTCAATTTGTTCCGGAAATCAAACAAATTGTGGAGCGATCGATCAACAAAAATCGAAAGTCGACTTATTAGAAGTAAAAATTTCGACCACCCTAGTAAACATGTTCTTCCGGTTCGATGCTCTGCTACATACCCCTCTCCTTTTCTTCACATTTTCTTGCATCTGCTTTCTACCTATGCTCAATTACTTGCAATTATCCATAGGCGCATGCATTTAATATGATCGAACGTGGGACGCACGTTGAGGCTTCCCGCGCAACTCGAATGAATCACTAAGCTAACTAATTTCACTCCTGATAGACTATTTAAGGAAAAAATTGCTATATTTCCAGACTCTTATAACGAGATTTGCAACGTCATTAACTTACAATTATAACCTTATAACATTATATAACTTTCTCCTTTCTCCAAAAACGATTTGAATATAGTCGACAAAATTTAACATGAGAAATTCATTTTTTATTTATTTAACTGCACAGTGTTGGAATTCCTGAAAATAAAAACAAGAATTCAAAGACTAAACAAATTTTTCTGTTTAAGGAAGATGTTTGTTTTCGTTTTTTTCTTTTTTTAAAGAGAATCTTTTTGTCAAATTAAGACCGGAACATTTTATGGTGATTGTCTAAATTTGGTTAGGGGATTCTTGGTTTTATTTTCTGGAGTTCTATACATTAACTTGATTATTGGATGTTTATGAGAATTTTAAATTTCCTTTTTAATCTAATTTAAATTTCTTAAATTTTAAAATTGCATAGATTATTAAAATGTTGATATGCATCATCCTGTGAAATAGAAGCAATTTTCTAATTAGCCTGCTCGACGACCTAACATCAATAATTGAGGCGCCGGATGCAAAAAGGAGATACAGAATTATTTTGCTGGAGTGGAGAGGCCCCTAAGCTCCTGAAAATGAACTCTTGAATTTTAATTTTTGAAATATATATCCTGAGTGAAAATTTAATTTTGCATCTTCTTCTCCTTATAAAAAAAGTTGTAGCTTTTTTATTTTTCGAATTATTTACGAAAAACTGTTTTTTTCTCTGATCAAAATATTTTGATTTTTTTCACTTCAACTCGCAGCGATATGAAAAGTTTGTGATATTTTATAATAAAACTGATCAGAAATATGAATGTTCATATTCTGCGACCGCTGGCGTTAGCAAAACATCAAAATGTTTATTTGAAAAATTCTTAATAATTTTTTTCAAAGACGGCGCATAATTCGTGCTCAAACAACTTCTAGCGTTTCAGGAGTCGAGCGAATTTTGAGCAAGCGAAAACTGGCAGCAGAAAAGTTGTTCAGAAAGGTGCAAGGAAGTTTTCTAAAAAGTTTCAGATCAATTGGAATCGTAGTTAACAAACTGTTGATGTTTTAATTTGCTGGCGCGATGGATTTTCTTCCGCGCAAACTACGCCCCGCTCAGTAAAGCGCCACCCCAGCGTTAGGTGCAACTGTAACTCACAGCCAGTCGAGGTTTTGTAATTAAAATACGAGGAATATGGAAAATCATGGTTTATAATAAATAAATCTTCTCTGATAAAAATATTTTAGTGTTGCCACTTCTAGGAGCATGAACTTCATAAAAGTCTTAAAAATAAAGAAT
>JAAAKG020140123.1:0-12181 GCA_010014905.2 Druon quercuslanigerum | reverse complement strand
CCAAAAACCATGAGATCTTTGAGAACCACACACAGCTCCCCAGCCCGTTAGAGAAGCATCTGAAAAAATCTCAATGGTGAATTCCACCTCCTTTATTGACCTATAACTTGTTAAAATGTGATTTTTCCACCACAGTAATAAGACAGAGTAGGACAACAAGCTATTAATGAACCGATAACCTGGGAAAATTCTCTAATTTTGCATCGTGACATTTTTTGAATTTTTTTCACCTGATTTAGGACAGCAAGTCGTTTGGATTCTGGAAGTTCCAAAATCATTCGGGATGAATCAAACATTAGGCCTAAAAATTTACGAATGTTACTTGGTACAGTCTAACTTTTCTCTTTGTTAATAACAAAACTGAGTTTTTGTAATAACTTTCGAGTCTCAGTTCAATTTATCAAATAATTGGAATATGTATTGCCAATCAACAAAAAATCGTTAAGATAAACGACAGATAAATAAACAGACTTTCTGAGAATAGAGATTGCAGGCCTTAAAAGTTTCGTAAAAACATGAGAAGCTGTACAAAGACCGAAGGGTATGCACGTGAATTCATATGTCATATCATGAAACTCAAATCTTAGAAATGTTCTGTCACTTTCGTCAACCGAAATCGACTAAAAGGCATCGTTTAAGGCTAAGATTACCATAAAACAGTGCTTACTTATTAATTTAATTGCTGTCTTATGGTCCTTGAGTTTTAAATGTTCCGTATAAATAAATGTATTTAATTCTTTAAGATTCAAAATGACTCTATTACTACCATCTGGTTAGGGAAATAGAAATCTGCTAGACATAAATTGACCTCTTAAAGGCTCGCATTCGCGTATGACACCCTTTTTTATAAATTCCCTAATTTAAAGAGACATTTCGTGTTTTTCTGCAGTAGAAAAAACAGCACGTTTAACAAACGTTTGATGAGGGGTTGACCGGAAAGGGATTTTGTAACCTCTGACTTAAGACAAAATTTTGAGGTCAGACGTTATAGTCTTCCAACTCTCAACAAAACGTCTTAATCTACCAGCGACATTACTTACCAAACCTAATCCTACCTCCCGAAGTCCTTCCTGCGTGATGATCTCGGTTGAGATGGTTTCGGCTGAGACCGTTGGTTCCTCTGGTTGATGAGGCAGGCTCCTTAAGTTTTGTGAATTGTTTTTAGGTGGTGTCTTCTTAGGATTGAATGCAGTGGACGTTCGTTTTACGGCTGGAGCTGATTTAACCTTGTCAACAAGATCATTTCCAAATAGGAATTCATCCAGAATGGTCGAATTCAAAGAACCTTTAAGAGGCGGTTCGTAGATTTTAAGAATTAGACTTCTCCTAATTTTAGTGTTTTCGCGTTGAAGATCAATAAGAAGTCTACAAGAATCGCTTAAGGATTCTAGGAGTGCTGTACCATCCGCATTGTTACGAACAAAAATCGTAGAAATTTCCTTACAAGACGCAGCTATAGCAGCTGTCAAGTTTTCTTGTGTTTTAACAAATTTGTTGTCTTTCTTTAAAGTCGATTCTGGAAGCTTGCACGAATTAAAAACTATGTTTAATTTTGGAGGATTAATGTTTATACAGTTACGAGGGGGCGGATATTTTTTCAATATCATGGAGAGCTCTTTCGCCGGTAAACCTAACCTCAGAATTTCATTTAAACGAACTGTAAAGTCCTCGTGCATCGGCGTAGCTAAAACTCTATCCTCTGCGATACGTTTGCCCATTACTTGAACAAAATTTTCAGGTAAATCTTTGCCAATTAGATCAGCATTATTATTCCCCTGATCTAGTGTTGGCGGAGTTGCCGGTTTGTTCTCTGCAGAATTTTTCTCCTGAAGGATGAAACTGTCGGCATGGATGGGATCTACTCCTCTTGCGTCGGTAAGAGATGACGAATTTTGATGCTCAACTTCCGCAACTGACGATTGAGAATCATAACCTATACAAAATGGAACAATGGAAAAATGTTGATAGAGAACATGAGATGAGGTCTTTATATATCTACAGTTTAGATATTAATAACTTATTATACCTTAGTATAATAAACAGGTATGCGCCTGAACACAATAGGGTGGGTATGAACCCTTTAGACATAATGTCTAATAAGCAGGCATGTGTCCGATTTTAAAAGTGGGTATGAGCCCCTTAGACAAAAAGGTCTAATATGTAGGCATGAACCTGATAACTTTTGGTGGGTATGTGCCCTTTAAACAAAAATCTAGTGCGCATGTAAAAAATGCAAGGTCAAGTGCCATTCGAAGGAAGAGACGGCCATCCCGAATCGTATATGGACACTCTTAATCCAAATTCACAATCTTCTATAGGTTAAAGATATCTGTTGATATCTGTAAACTCTAAAGAGCAAAAATAGAAATACACTGCTTACTGTAGAGAGATGACTCTGACTCCGGACTGGAGTAGCGTTTACGATGCTTCGACTTTTTCTTACGATGACGGTCCTCTCTCTTTTCTAGTTTAAGGATACGTTTTAATATCCTCCTACGCTCCTTAGGATCCGCAAGCTCGTCCTCCGATGACGATGAGGTTGATGACGACGAACTATGTCTTCTACTTTTACTCTTACCCATTTTTGACTCACAAAACAACACAGAATGAAGTGAATTGTCTGACACAAAGGAAAGGAATGAGTAGACTCACATCTAACAGAACGTCAGCGACGCGCGCGTGCCTCTTTTCTAGTTGTTTTAGCTTTTAAATTGTGGTAATTCTGACACAGAGTGGATGGATTACGTGTTGATCTTGAGGAGCAGGCGCGAGATACAATGAGAAAATAATGGAGGAGGAGGAAGAGGAGAAGTAGAAGGAGGAGAATTAGGAGGAAGAGAAAGGCAGAGGAGTATACGGCGATACTCGCCATTGAAGAAAGTGGTACAGATTTCTCAGAATGGCAAATATCAAATAAGACCATATATTAAGAGGCAGAAGGAAGTAGAAGAAGAATTTCGTGAAGAGACCAGTTCTTCATCCGTGTCAGTTAGCAGTAAAGATAATGAAGATAAAAATGATGATTCTGAAAGTGACTTTTCCTCTGATTATGAAGTAGGAGCAAAAAAAACAGCAAAAATGTTAAAATACTTGGATGATCCAAACATTTTGGTTAATCGATTGAGATTACTTTTACAATAACATGCAGCTGGAAAGAGATATAATGCAGATGCAATAATTTCAACCATTAATAAATTAAGAGATGCTGGTATCATTGAATAATATGTTTTAGTAGCTGATGTTAATACCTTAACAGTTAGTTTAGTAGTTTTTTAACTATTGAATAAACATTTGTTATATTTCGTTGCAGCTTTTCTGTAATACCATACTCTGAGCAATAAGTGATACATATGTTAAATAAATATAACTTCTTAAGATGTACATATGTATATGTCTTCACTCCACCCAAACCTGAATCATATTAGTTATTTTAAATTAAGGAGAGACTCGATACATGTTTTAAGATTCTAACAGATCATTTTAGGTTTAAACTATTACAAAAGCTGCTCCTCCTTCTTCTCCTCCTCCTCCTTATTGAACTTGATTAATTTGAATACTTCAGCAAATTTAAAAAGATTTTTGGAAATTTCAGATATGTTATATTAAAATTTAAATAAAAAAGGTAACCTTTGAACAAATAGTTTAATTTTCAAGGAAGAAAGATTAATTCTATACAAATAATGTAATATTTTATATTTAAATCCAATAAGATTTTTATTTTAATTTAGAGACTGTTGAATTTATCTAAAAAAAGACAAGGCTTCAATAAAATTGTTGAAGCTTTAATAAAAAGCATTTTTATATATTTTTTTTAACTTTTGGAAAAATTTTAGATTGTTTTGAAATATTTTTAAATATTCTCTTGAAATAAAATTTAAGAAATAAAATATTCTCTAACTCATTTCCATATTACTCTAACTAAAAGTTGAATCTTGTAATCTTTTAGTCCAACTCTTCGAGGATTCGATTAAACTTTATTATTCTTTTCTACCTTCCTCTTTCTCCTAATTTTTTTCCCCTCTTCTATATGAAAAGCATCGTATCTTATGGAGGCGCACTCTATGATAATCTTTGTTAACCCAGGTTACCATTTTAGTGAAACAAAGTTGTGTGAACTAAGTTGGAATAGTTGAATCAACTATATAGTAATTATTCTGTTAACTGGAAATCCTTACCTCTTTGAAATAAATTTATTTAACTACTATTTCATAAATGTAGGCTCTCAAAAAAAACAAGATTTCCAGCTTTTATATATAATACCAGATTTTAATATACGTGATCAATAATCTATATTAATGTATCTCTTTTTTTGTCGTAATGTTCTATATATGGTTGCGAAAAAAATTATTTTCAGAAACTGTAAAGTGTAAATTTAATAACGTCATTATGAATATTCTGCAAACATATAGCACAAACCACTACAGCTGTATAATATCGGTAAAGTTGGTTTTTGTGGTCTGTTTTTTATGATCTCTGAGTTAAATTAGTTAGCTAGAAAGCAATGTATCATCCTTGATTTCTATAAACTGTAATAATTTTTGAATTTTTAAATTTTCTATATCACTAAATTTTGATTTAAGAGTTCCAGAAAGTAGATGTTTATGTCATCACTGTGTAATTTTTTCCAATGTTTGATTCACAGATTTCTTGCATTAAATTTTATTACTGCTGAGTTTTTGTTATCATTTATGATACTTTATTTTCAGTGAGTAAATTCTAACAATTCAACAAATTCTAAATGTCAACAAGTGGTTGACATTCTAGCTATGTGAATATAACATTCTAAATCTATCATAGTACCCCACTGTTTGTAAAAACATTTCTTAAGTATCTGTTGTTATTTTTTAGCATTCATGCAAAAATTTTATATGGTTTAATTCATTTTGCTGAAGTATGCTGTGAGATTTGTAATGGGTTTCGAATCGCTTAATAGCAAACTCTTCTGCAATATTGCAAATTTTAGAAGATTGTTTATAATTAAAATATTTGTTTAATATAAGCCTCTCTCTGTCTCTCTCTCTCTCTCTCTCTCTCTCTCTCTCTCTCTCTCTACCCTATACGCGCTGCATATAATTTTACTGCCTGTAAATGATCACGTTATCACAGTATCATTTTTTCAATGTTTGATTCACAGTTTCCTAGCATTAGATTTTTTGTTGCACATTGTTTTGTAGAATTAATTTAATATTGATTAATTAATCAAATAAAATTAATTTGTTTGGTTCTTTTTTAGTTTGTACATTCAACTGTATAGTAGAAAATTATTAGCTTTGTTGTTTCAAAATTAATCTTTTTGGTTACATTCAATTGTTTTTCCTTTAGAAAATTCAAATGGTTAAGAGTTAAACTACTATGCCAAAAATTCATTTTTTGTGTTGTTTTAAGATTTAAAATTTCAGTTGAAAATTCATTTTTTTTTTTGTAAAAAAAATCATTTTCCTTGACTTTTGTAAATTTTTTATAATAACTTTGACTAAAATTTTACTTCTAAAACCTGTCTAGTAGGGAAAATAGGATTCTTGTCAGTAAGAGAGAAAAAAAAGAGCTAACAATAACTGCAAAACATGCCGCATGTAACTATATCGGTAAAGCGTGCCATCAGGGAGAGGCAGTGAAAGATATTAGTTGAGAAAAATGTTTACTATAAAAAACTTTATGCCTGCATGTTTTATAATTTCGAAATAATACATTATCAACAAACGATATGAACTTTTAACGAAATAGTTAAACTTTTCGACCCTAAAGATAACTTTTTGATTTTGTAAAATTAATTTTCTAGCCAGAAAGGAAAATTTTCAACAACATCAAAAAAAGAAAATTTCAACAAAATAGTTGAATTTCAAACCATGAAATATTTCTCAGTCAATAAGGAAAAATAATTTAATCCCTAACTTTGAATTTTGAAGCCAAAAAGACGAATGTTCTACTAAACAGTTAGCTTTTTGAGTCTAAACTAATTTTTAACAAATAGATTAATTTCTAATAAGATGGCAAGTATTTAAGTAAAAAATGGAACCAATTTTCTACAAAACGTTAGAATATCCAACCCAAAAACATGATTTTCGACCAAAATAATTGACTTTTGAACCCAAAAAAACGTGTGTGCAAAAAAAGTACTTTCAAGCAAAAATAACACAACAAAAATTTTCCGTTAAAACAATTAAACTTTAACCGAAAAAATGAAGTTTTAATAAAGTACTTAAATTTGCATCCAAAGAAATTAATTTTTGTACAAAAAACACACAACTCTTCAACAAATACCTGAATTTTCAACTAAACAAGTAATTAAACAAATAGTTAAACTTTCAATTAAAACTATTAGTTTTGAACCAAAAAAAAAAAGAATTTAAACAAAAAAAGTGAAATGTAATAGTTGATATTTCAGTCAAAAAAGATTTCTAGTTCAAACCAAAAATAGTTAGGATAAATGTTGAATTTTCTACGAAAACTTTTCAAAACGAAAATATGCGTTTTACAGCAAAAATATTAATTTTCAACCAAATAGACGAATTTTTTACGGAAATGATCAAAGTTCCAAATCCGAAGGTCTCCTGGTGGGTCATTTTTCAACCTAAAGGGGTATTAAAGGACCTAAAATTTTGAAAATTCATCTAGCTACTATACACAACTGAATCGAGACAAACTGGTCCTTAAACAGTTGGACATACACATGTAAGATTATATTTAAAGTCATAAAGAATAACTGTAAGAAGTTAATAAACTAATTTTTAAAAATAAGTGACCGAAAATCGATGAAAATTTATTGGACCTTACTTTTTTGTAATCATTAATGAACTAATTTAATGTCTAAAATATTACACCATTTTGAAACTTCAATAGAATTATGCTTCAGAGAATGAATAGCTGGAAAAGTTTGCTCGACTCACATCGAAGTGTTTGGGCTTGCAAGAAACTCGAAAAAATGTGTGCGGAGGTCGATTCGTGGGAGCTTCCTGCGATAAAAGTTTTTCATCGGACATAGGAACTGTTTGTAGTCTGCGGGGACGGTTGCACGTCGCGGTGGTCCGTTCACTCGAAAGCACAAGAATGCTCTCCCATAAACCCAGCAATGACCCGATAACTCAGCAACCCCACTGGTGTAGGCAATTTTGGCTAGAGGAATCCTGCTAAAGGCTTCGCTTCTTGCTGAGCATGCTGGAATGATTTTTGCTCTTTTTATAATGGGATGCCGTCCACAAGTACGAGTGAGTCATAACGCTATAGGTCACCTCCTTTGATTCCACTGCGATTTCAACAACCTCCATTCAAATTGGCTCATAGATACTTTCTCTCATGACTTACTTTCTTAGTTTATCTTTTGTAATAAATAATTCCTTATTGAAGTCATAAATAGTCACATGACAATTATTCGTATCATGGAACTCTTAATTTGAATTCTTTTCACGAAAGCAACGGTGCAAAACTTTGTCAGGACAAAAATGCCTGCGAAAAAGAAATAGGCCCTCAGTTTTCACCCCTATTATCATCCTTCATCTCACGCTTGGCTGCGTACAGGTGTCAACGTGGTTGGCATTGAAAACGAAATATAAAAAAGCGCCTTCTCATATTTCCAAGGAAACTTATTATAGGGTAATATTCAGGATGGAAACACGCGCAGTTTGTGAAGCATATTCTGACTACAAATCTCGCAAGGAAAGGGGCACGATATGCGTATAACCAAACATCGAAGACAGCATCCCCAGTGAATAGCGAGTACTTTTATAACATGTTTGTCGATAAACAAAACGCCGGTAATCCCGCCAGAGCACTCACGCGTGTATTTTCTCTTTTGTCGCAGAGAACGCTTGGTTGCCGTTTCAATATCAGCTGCAAACGAGATCCCAAAGGGACCCGGACTTTCCACGGCTTTTTCCTAGCCTAAGGAAAGGTTTTGTGGTAAGTTACAGGCGTATATAGTTAGCAGTTGGGTAAGGGGCGTATCACGGAAGCGCGTATTATAGTGTCTCTGATTTTCATTTTGTTGGTTCATAACTTGAAACCTTGTAATACGTTTAATTAGTTGATAGATTGAAATGGACATCGGCTACCTAGTTTACTGTTTTCTACATAACCATTTCGCTGGTCTCGATATTATCCAAAATCAAATGATATAGGCGCCTTATTATCGTCTTAATTTGTGAAAATTTGTGCAACCAACTTCAATGTCTAAAACTACCCCCTTTGTGCCAAACATCCTGGTACGAAAACAATGGGCCCATATAATGGTGATTTTGGATAATGTTGGTGCCAGCGAATCATATTGCTTTTTTCTCAATGGTGTTTGGTAATGGAATCCAATATTTCTAAAATGTATACTGATTAAAATATGTAGAATGTCTGAAAACATAAAGATTCATAAACATCTGTTTGAGAAACAGTCACTTTATACAAATGTCGAATATTTGGTTTCTTTCAAAATCCTATCTCAGTATCAGTTAAAAAAATAATTTATAATTAAATATAATTAAAAATTCAATTAGCGCGAATAATTTTCATAACCAATAAGAGATCGCCCTTTTTAACGGAAAAATTAATTTTTATGATAAAAATAACCAAACTAATATGTATCGCGTTGGTCCTCATGCGGAAAAGTTATGTATAATGTAAAGTATTATATATAATATTAATTTGTTTCACAAAATTTTTACATTAAGCAAATGAAAATTATATATATAATATTTGACATTATATACAAACTGTATATAATTTTCTTACCTTGGTTTGTATAATATAAATGAGAATAGATTATGATCCAGTACGAATTTTCGAGAAATTATTGACTTGGATTGAAGTGTCACTTATTAATACGTGACAGTTTTCGCAGACTGTCAGCCATGATGAGATTTAGCCGAAAGTCACTTTAGAGGGAACTTTACTATTATTCCTATTATTGTATTTTATAATGTTGTACATCACATAAAATCTCCCGAAAAAAGTACCTAATATTTTTAAATTATTTCTTGTTTTATTGCTACGATTGAACATAAATATAATTGGCAGTAGATATATCTTAATTTCCAGGAATATGCTAAATTATAGGATTGAGAAATCAAGGGAACATCCTTGGCATATAAAATTGGGCAATTAGTGGGATATCCTAAGGAAATTTAGAGATGTCATTGGGAGATTCCAAGGATATCGAAATTTTTGCCCTGTACAATATTATTCGCAATATCCCTTGGATATCCTGGGAGGTAAATGGGATATACAGCTGAAATCTCATTCTGCGAGGGATTTTATTGAAGAGCTCAATAACCAAAATATTTTTTAAGCAAAATTTTGTTTGTCAGAAGAAATATCCGCTGACATCTTGACGAAAGACTTGTTTAAGATAGCCATATGAAATGCGTCTCATGGTGATGCAGATGAATGTTTGTGAAAATGTTGATTGCAAGTGGAAGTGTTCAAATCTTTTTTTTTTTTTTTTTTGAATTGAAGCAATTTAGGCTTACGGAATTTCGGTGAACTTAGACACGGCCTTTTCGAATCATTTGAAATATACTTTTAGCATATTCTCTTTTTTCTTTTTTCTATTCTTTTTGTTGCTCTTTTATAAAATGTAGGAATATTGTCGCTCTATAAATACCCTTTTAACAATTTATATTAAATAAAATAAGTTTTGAAATAACTATGAAGATTCTAGATATGAAAAACGTTTTGTGCATATAGATGCATATTTTGAATCATGTCCATAGATCATGGATTGCATTTACACGTATCGATCGATTCAAGGATAGACGTGCCCGCTAGTATTCGCATCATTGGCGTTGAAGATGGCCACGGAGAAGTGGCTGTTGTCCAGTCCGGTCGGAAACCAGCCTCTGAACGTGACGTAATATGTTTCCGCAAGCACAATAAAGCTTTCCATTGTTTGGCGTGTATGATAAAGTTCTACAACCCCTGACGGCGGCAGTATCACACGGTAAAATGTGATTGCTTTATTCGGCAATTTCCGAATTAAACGCGATACCTACCAAAGGTGTGCTCGAGTTTGAAGATTTTCACACTTTGCCAAACTTTGTTTATTATTGAAATATTCATACTCAAATTTGTTTAACTAATTTTCCAGGATAATTTGTTTCATTAAATGTAGAAACAATTTTGCATTTAACGAATTTCAATTTGTTTAAACAAATATTTCTATAAAACAAGCAGGTAAATTGTAGTGATTAATCGTGCACATTTAAGAAATAAGGGTAGGAATGATTAAAGTTACGCCTGGCATGATTTATGTTAACACAATGTAATTTCACGACATTCAAGAAATTATTTAATGAAATTTCCTACAATTAACTTCCGTAAATTTGACGAGTTTCTCTGTATTAACACGAATGAGAAGCACTTGCACGTTTCGGAAAATCCTGTTACGCAAAGCGTGGAGTTGTGTAAGCAACCAGAGCGAAACTGGAAGCTGTACTTATTAGCTCCCTATTATTAATATCCGTAGATAAAAAAATATATTTAAAAAATATGATTTCCTCTTTTCAGACTAAACATCTCATTAAATAATCAAATAAAAACTGAGCAGAATAACTTACTTGAGATTTACAGCAGAAGTATAATTGCGAATTAAAAAGAAAGAACATTCTTAGCATTTTATTCCTTTTCAACATTTAAAATGTTATTTTGAATTTAATGATCAAGGTTCCTATAAAAATATTAGTTACATCGGCTTTAAATATTTTAGTAGTAAACATTAACAAATAAAATAAACAAAATGACAACAAATTTGTTTTTTTATATCTAAAACTGCACTGAGAGATTTATTTTCTAAATATTTTCAATAATACACATAAATAAAATGTTTAGTTAATCAAAGACTTTACAGGTATTAAAAATTGTGTTAAAAAAAGGTCTTGTATTTCTACGTTTAACTTGATTTCAATCAATTTGAGTTTTACAGGATTTCTCTAAAAATGAGCATTTGACATGAATAGAAAAACCATAGTTTCTATTCTTCATCGAGTTTCCAAATGCATATAATAAGGAGCGCATCTGAATTGAACCAACGACCAGACGCCCTTTTAACTTAAGAAATTTAATTAAAAATAGTGATATTTAATTTAAAATGAATGTTTTATAAATAAGATAAAAAATGTATTTTGTGTCCATATTCTTGATAATTTAAACTTGGAAAAATTTTTACGAATTTTCTATTACTCAATTGATTTATATGATGCTTATGCATAATTTAAAAAATCTAATTTATTTCTTCTTCTTTGAATGAGAAACGATAGTTATTTGAGATACAAGGACCCTAAGACTAAAAAAGACCTAAAACTTAAAAAACAATACGGCGGATCCAATATGGCAGGCGAGTATGCTAAATAAAACTCTAATTCGTTTCAAAATTAGCATAAAGGGATTTTTGACCTCTCTGATTACGAATTTCATGTCAAAAACCAATAAAAAATGGCAGTTTTTACGTAGCGGGCATGGCATTCGTAATTAGCGACATTGAAAACTCCCTCATGCCAATTAAAAAAAATGAAAAATTTATTTAGCATTCTCGTCTGCTATATTGGATTCGTCATTTGGTTTTCGGAATTTTCAACATCGGATTCGTAATCAACGACCTAAAAAAGCTATTAGTGATATAATTTGGCCCATTATATGAACATTTTATACTTTTGGCCAGCTTTTCACAATTAAGACTGCCCCGCGGCCATCGAAAAAAACCGTGTCATGAACAAATTTAGAAAAAGTATCAGCCAATTTTCATATATGTGTTAGAATAGGTTTCTATTGATTCATCAACAAAGATAACTCGTCAGTCCCTGGCGGTCAAAATTACTTCTGCACTTATTTTTAAAACGATTGTTCGCTGTCTATGCGAAGAAACTCTACCATAATTTTACAACGATTTTAAGGAAAAATATCAATTGTTTTGAGTTTTGAATTTAGAGATTTTAATGTACTTATTACCAAGAACATATATCATATTCGAAAGTGTGAATCGTTTTTTATGTGTGCTGAAATCAAACAGTTTATTTCCACTTGGAGAACGCAGCATGTTGCGTCCGTAAAGCTCACGTTTACAGTAAGCCCAAGAGTATTTTAGAAATACCGGGGCCCTCTATATTGCTTTTCCGAGATGGATAGATAGATAGATAGATAGATAGATAGATAGATAGATAGATAGATAGATAGATAGATAGATAGATAGATAGATAGATAGATA
>JAAAKG020140122.1:0-12182 GCA_010014905.2 Druon quercuslanigerum | reverse complement strand
AGTCATCAGGGGCCAACTCGAGCGGCCTGAAGCGGCTAGGCAAATTTTATGCGTGGTTATAGAATCCGGAGTCTCATTTGATGTGGAAAATGTTATCTTGTTCAAAAATTTAACTACTTTGTTGAACATATTTTTAATTGAGTTGAAAATTGATTTTTTTCCCTGAAATTTTAACTATTACAAAGTTTATCGAAAATCCATGTATTTTTCTGAAAACTCAGCTTTTCTGGTGAAATATTAATTTTTTTGATGACTAATAATTAGTGATTTTTAAAAACTTTTAGCGGAGAAAAATGAATTATTTACCTTCTTTGTTAAAAATTCAACCTTTTTGTGGAAAATTCGACTTTTTGGTTTAAAAATTCATCACTTATCGTAGAAATTTCTTTTTTTTTTTAAATGCTAGTATTTTTTTAACATTAAACTGTATTGGTTAAGGAGGATTTAACTACTGTGTTTGAAAATTAGTTTTTTTAAATTCAAACTACTTTATTAAAATCATCTTTTTTGGTCAAAAGTTGATCGGTTTTAGTTTAAAATATTTTTTGCTTCACAATTCATTTTTTTTGTGAAAAATGGGATTTTTTGTATTAAAAATCCAACTGGTTTGTTAAAAATGCGTCTATTTGGGATGAAAAGTCTGTTGTTTCTGTAGAAATTTATCGTTTTGTTTCCTTGAAATTTTTGAAAATTGATCTTTCTTGGTAGAAATTAGATATATTTTTTGTTATAATTCAACTGTTGAGTAAACATTACTTTGTTTTGGTTGAGGATTCAACTACTTTGTAAAAAAAATCGTCTTTTTGGTTCAATTAATTAATGTTTTATTTACAAATAATCTATTTTTTAGTTGAAATATCAACTATGACTATTTTTTCTTGAAAATTCCTCTTTTTCTCTCATCCTAGAAATTTTATCTTTTTTAATTGAAAATGCAACTGTTTTGTTAAAATTAATTTCTATTGTTTGAGGATATTTACCTTTTTGTTAGAAAAGTAATCTTCTTGGTTGAAAAATAATTTGTTTCAAATAAACGATTTGGTTAAATGTCCATCTAATTTTTTTCAAGTGCAACACCTCTAAATTAGAGAATGGATGACCTTTTATAAATTCTGTATAAAAGTTGTCACTAAAGGTCTGTGTAAGATAAATTTTGAAACAAAAGTTTCATTCGCATAAACATGATTGATCACGTAGGTGTAAGGTTTTTTCATACCTGCAAGAAAAATGTATAGCGGTCAGGGAAAATGAAAAATTTATAAGAGAAAATTCAGGGAATTTTGAATTGGGATTTTTTAGCAACCCTGAGTCAGTTTATTTATTAATGATCTTAAAATAAAAAATCAGGTTGCTCTTCTACAAATGTTGTGATTTGATCTAAATTAAATTTTAACGAAATCCATTCATTTTTTCAATCATTTTTCCATTCATCAGGAAAAAATAGAGACGTTATAACCAGTTTAGCTAACATTTAAAAATAAATCTTATCAAGACCGGTTTTATGACGCATATTAGTGTGAAAGCAGTGATTAATCCGATGTTATGTTTCATTGCACATGTACATAAGTTTATTCCACCATGTGAAAATGCGATTATATGATTATAAATTGGATTAGCCAGGATTGTCACTATCAGGTTTTTACGACAGTCTTCTTATCGCTTCGATGATCTTGTTCGATTATTATTGAAGTGAATTGACATTATAGTAATGTAAAATGCTCGGAACCCAGTGATCGACTTACAAGTAATCGAGCGACTATTTCCTATATCTATTGATAATATTATAGACAAGATCCTTGCAAGGAATGTCAGAAAAGGCACAAGGCTGCATCACAATTATTATTCAAGCGTACACATATTTTAAAATAAAGTCCAGTTCAACAAAATATAATTCAAATTTACGGCAATACAACAATTTTCTGTGATAAAGATTTTTTTTATATATGTAAGTTTCAAATTTTTAAGGGGTCATTCGCTTGTTTTTTTGTTTAAGAAAATTAATCTTTGTGGTTGAAAGTTCATATTTTTTAAAGAAAATTCAACTGTTTAGATAGAAAGCAAGTTTTGTTCATTGAAAATTAATGTATCCAATTAAAAATTTCACTATTAAATTTTTTGTGAAAATGTTATCTTCTTTTAGTTGCAATTCAACTATTTGTTTGAAAACATAGAAAAATATTCTTCTTTTGTTTAAAACTAATCTTTTTGGTTAAAACTTTAACAATGTGCGTATAAAAATTGTTTTTTTTTTGTCAAAGACTCACAATTTTGTATAATAATTCATTTTCCTAATTGAAAATATAACTTCTTTTCTGAAAAGGCGTAATTTTTTAAACTGAGAATTCAACCGCGGCTAACTTACATTAGAGAATATTTAGCAAAAATCTCGGCAAAGCAGGGTCGCTTAAATTCATTTTTTATAAAATAAAATTTTTTAAAGAACTGATAATATTCTTGTATGAATAAAATTATCTAATTTGATATCTCAGTAACTCAGTATAATGAACTTGAGTGTATTTAGATGTTATATTTTATAAATTTATTGTACTCATTGAATCAAATATTATAACTTAAGTGTAGAAATTTTGTGAGAAAGAATTCCTAATGTGTTTAATCCCATTGTAAATGAATTAATTCAAATGAAACTCTATGAAAAATCGAGAATAATGATTTTATAGTTTGCTTCTTTTATTTTCATATTGACAATATCAATTTTTAAAATACATTTTCGAGATTATTATATTGACTATTTTTTCCTATGCAAATTATTTTTCGAAAGCTCAGTAAAAAGAATATAACTTTTTCATAGTATTAATTCTTGAAATGGAGATTCATAATATTTCGTATTAAGAATACTGCTTTGTCGTCTTCGTCTTTTAAATACTCGTGCGATATATCACACTTCGGTACTGTAATATTAAGAATACGAATGTAATACGAATACTTAACTTAGACATGATTTCCACTCGCAAAATAAACTTGTAGCATAAAGATGGTAGTTGGACGAAGAATGTAAACAATGAATAATACAAACAAAAAAATAGCCTCGAAAAGGACGAATGGAGACTGGGTGTTTGGAATGCTAGGAAGGTGAATGATCTTAAGATTAAAGAATTACGAGAAACTATGCACGTAAGGAAACTAGATATTTTATGTGTGCTTGAAACAAAGAAAAAGGGATGCGAAAGTAGAGAAATAGAAAACTGGGTGTTGAAAGGCGGATTTGAAATATGGTCAGGAATAAATAGTGAATCTCATGGTAGTTAAGGAGTAGGTCTGATTTTGAATAAAAGAGCGAAGCAGCATCTCGGAGATCATGATTTCATATCTCCTAGACTGCTGTGTTACGCACCAGTTGATAGTGCTCCCAGATAAGTAAAAGACGCCTTCTGGGACACTTTAAATGACACAATAAATATTTGCGATCATGGTGAAAGAATAATTCTGCTAGACGATATGAATGGATGAGTGGGCATCCAAACTCAGGATACAGAAAGAGTACTAGGTAATTTTGGGGATGCAAGAACAAACTATAAGGGAGATAAATTAGTTGGCTTATATGCTTAGAAAGAGGTCTTTTTATTACAAATACTTGTTTTAGGCATAAAATGATCCACATGTACACCTAATCTAAATGAAATAGCCACAGTATAATTATTGACTTTGTTGTTGCTGACAAAAGAATGAGAGAGCTAGTCAAAGGTACAAGTGTCATGAGGGGTTCTGAATGCAATACTGATAATTACCTTCTAATCTTCAAAATGAACTTAGTTCGGGGATGGAGAAAAAAGAGAACCAAGAAAACAAAACAAACGCGAATCAAAATTGAGAACCTACAGAAACCGGATGTGCGAATAGATTTCTAAAATAAGATAATCGAAAGCATAGATAGGGTAACTTGGGAGGCGCTTATAAGAAACAAGGATGTAGAGGGCGCATGGACTAAGTTACGAGATATCATTGTTAGATGCGGGATCGAAGTGTGTGGTGCCGCGGTTGTATGAAGAATATCTGGTGATGCATAGTGGAATAATGAAATTCAGTTTGCCCAAAAAGCAAAGAAAAAAGTGTGTAGGAGAAGTTAAAATATCCCAGGTTTTAAGGATGAGAAAAAAATAGGCGTAAAAATGATTACAGGCGCAAAAAGAGGATACTCAAATGATTAGTTAAGGAAAGTAAAGATAAAATTAGAGCAGAAAAAGAGAAGAAAATATAAAACGACTTTGAAGGAAGCAAGAAACTGTTTTATAAAAAAATGAAGGGAAATAAAAGTACAGAATTAGTCAACATGAGAAATAGCAAAGGGGAAATGCAATATGAGGCTGTCGGGATACTAGACGTTTTGAGAGACTAGTTAGAGGACTATTCGGAGGTGAAGCTATAAGCCAACGCAACTGCGATGTAGAACACGATGCGTTAGAAAACTTCAATTAATAAAGTCCGTGTCACTGAGGTTAGGGATATAATTAAGAACTTGAAAAACGGTAAGGCTGAAGGGGTAGCAGTCTTAACGCTGAAATGCCTAAAGACGTACATGGGAGAAGTCCCAGATGATTGGAAGCAAGCGATTATAAGCGATTAATATATAAAAGAAAGAGAGATAAAAGCGGCTGAAATAATTGCAGAGGAATCAGCTTATTAAGTATCGTAAGTAAAATATACTCAAAAATAGTTTTTGGTAGGGTAATGAAAATAACAGAAGAAAAGATTTGGGATGTCCAAAAAAAGTTTATGCATGGAAGATCAAAAAAGTTAGAAAAGGTAGAAAATTAGTTTCTATTTATTGAAATTGAATTTTTTCAACTTCCATTTTTTGTAAAAATGATGTCTTCCTTCGATTAAAAATTTAACTGCTTGGTTTAAAACTCATATATTTTGTAGAACCTTTGTCCCTTCTTATAATACATTTTTTTAAATATTTAGCTTTTTGGTTAAAAATTCAAGTATTTTCTAAAAGATTCGTTTGTTTGGTCAAAGATTCATAATTGTATTTAAAAATTTATTTTTCGAATTAAAATGATGTGTGGTAGTTTTGCTGTTTACCACAGTTTCCATTTTTTAAAATTTTTGTTCTCTTAAAATACATTTATTTGGTTAAAAATTTCTTTTTTGACACTTTAGCTTCAATTTTTTTTGTTGCTATAGGAGTCATTCACAAATTTAGTACGGAGTTTTTTGGGAGTTTTGAACATGTACGTAGTCTAAAATCAAAAAGTGTGCAGTGAAAAATTAAGTTTATTTTCCAACCAGGCATGATTATTTTTAAAATGATCATTTATATATTTCTATTTATATTGTTTATTCTTTATTTTTGAGTTATTTAGGTTTTTATTTTCCAGCCTAATCAGTTTTTTCACCAAATATTTTGAAAGTATTAAAAATAAACATCAATGCTTATTTAAACTATTATTCTTCTGTCTATACAAATAAAAAAAATTCCTATTTTATTTATTGCATGCTTCGCAGTATTTCCCGGTGAAATTTTAAGAATTTGGTTAAAAAGGCATTCTTCTGTATTGAATCATCTATTGCAAAATTACTAGTTCTATCGGTCGTAAAATTTTAATCCTTACCAGATGTCAACTGCTTGGTCCCACCTGATTCCTGGAAATCGCAGGCACTGCCGGTGGGGGTCAATATTTTGGGCGCACACGAATTCCGCTCGCAGTCAATCACCCTCCGAATACAAATCCTGAATTCCGCTCAGGTCAAAAGTAAGTAGTTTCTCATGAGCACGAACTCCGCTCAAGGGGCTTATAAGTGTCCCTCCCATTAGAATACATTTCAAATAACGTTTTGCAAATTTGTTAGATTTTAAAATAATTATGTAACAACACATTCATTTTGACACAAAAATGTTAATGTATTATTTATAAATGCAAATTACAAAATATATATGTATTTATATGAGGCATCTCTATTTACACTGTAGTCTATAAAGAGAGCGGTGACAATGATTGACTCTACTCAGGTAGATTACTGACTCTACTTAGGTAGATAACAATTTTTTAAGACATTTCGGCATGCGACAGTGTCCCTCTTCGGTTAATTATTCAGACAATATATTTAAACATGATGTGGGTTAATAGATAATAATGTGGTTAATATAACAGTTGTTTGTTTTCATAAACATATCTTTGGTCAGTTTTTTTTACTCTAATTGGTAAACAATTCTTAGACATAATTTTCCATTTTTTCGGTATCATCATTAAATAATGTATTATAAAGTAATTACAAAAAACTATCTTAATCTCTTATTATTTTATTTAAGTTATAATAACATCTGTTTATAACTTAGTCAATGTAAAATTCATTTAGTACCAAAACAATTATTATTCATATTGTTTTTTTTGTAAAAACTCTTCAATAATTAATCAATAGAGAATCAACTAAAAAATAGATATCAATTTTTGGTTCAAAATGTTAAAAAATTCAATTTTGTTAAATTCTAAGTATTCTTTCAACTTACTCAAATTGTTTCTAGAATGTTTTAATCATGCAAAAATGAAAAATTTTGCTTTGAAATTTTTTATGTTATTTTTCGAAATTTTAGGAAATCAATTTTCAACCAAAAATATTATCTTTCAAGCAGTTGCATTTTTGACCGAAAAATAAGACACTTTGTACAACAAATATGATTTTGAAACAAAATAGATCAATTTTTATACACAAAGCAGTAATTCTTAACATAACAAGTTCATTGTAAGCAAAATATTCACATTTTCAACCAAAGAGATGAATTTTGTTCTTTTTTGTGAATTCTTGTAGAAAATAGAAACTATATAAAATACCCTTTTTCTCCCTCTTTTTTCTTTTCTATTGATATTTATGTCTCTAATGAGTCGAAAAGTGAGATAGTTTGGAAATCTATTTTTTAATGATTGAAAATTTTTTCATGTTTTTATGCATAAAATTATTCTTGAAAAAATTTAATATTATCCAATCTTAAAATACAATATACAGTGAAATACAAAAAAAAGTACAAAATTTGTCCCAAAAATGGAAAAAAAAGTAGTGCTTTCCTGTAATTTTGATTGTAATTTACTGTATTTATCTGTGAATTCCTGTCAAAATGCCTTTTTTTGTGCATTTTTGCAAACAAAATTCCACCAGGGCAATACATGAATTTTACAACATTTTTTTCACGCAGAATCGCATGTCTGTAGACAAAATTCTGTCTCCAAACCAATTTTCAATGGAAAAATGGTCAAGGCGTGTAAAATTATTTAATAAAAGGTTTTTTGTTGTTGTTAATCAAGAGATTATTGGTCAGTCAAAATGAATTGTAAATTGGGAAAAGTCTCCCTACATAAAAGTAGATTTGCAAAGCTGAATTTGTAGGAAAACTTAGGTCAGTATAGCAAAGCAGAAGCAGAGGTCCACTCAACTCTAAGTGGGCGGATTTCTTGTGCGCCCACCTAAATGGTACCGCGAGCACCGAAAATATTAAAGCCCTAAATTTGGTCATATAACTTTCTTTAGAAAAAATTCTCTTTACTTCTCAAGGCTTAAACTCCGTAAAGCCATCTTGGAGACGAACTCAAGACGAAATATTTTTACTCGGGAAACTACTCAGTAAAACATAATACTTCAAGTTTCACACCTTAAATTCAGAAATCTACTTCAATTAAGCAAAAATTAATCTGAATTCAAGTTAAGTTAATTTAAAGATAATTTAACGCAAATTTTTGCAGAATTTAACTTAATTTCTTAATTTAATTTGTAACCCTTTTTAAGTACAGGAGACCATCTTACAATAGAGCATGGTTCTACAGTAGATAACCATAAATTTAAATTACTTATGCATGTAAAATAATAAATTAAATTAATAGTTAGGACACTATATATGTATGTATTATTAAATTAAAATTATAAATAATTATTTATGGTGTATTTTTGTGCTTTTAATGTATCATTATCTACAGTGGGATGCTTCCAGTGCGATGATTAAAAACAATCTACGGAGTATCATTAATCAATATTCTTCTCCGCTAAAAAAAAACTTAGTCGAATTTTAATTTTCGAATTCCAAAAAACGATAACTTGTAGGATTATAATAAATTCAGATTTTTTCTACCTGACATGCTCAGCTCAGATCTTTCCTTTTACTTTCTAGTTTAGGTCAAGATTATAAAATGTCTGTCTAATCTTGATGTTTTTCTACCTGTCGGATGAGTCATTGGAGGCAAGATCACGTCAAGATGACAGTAAATTCCTGAGGTCAGAAAACGTGAGAAAGCATTGTGCTCGTGACGCTTAAAAAAAAAGTAACTTAAGCCCTTCGCCCTTCAAAATTTACCCATGACCTTGGCCCATGAACCCATGAATCCATAAACCTGCGCTCAACAGACTAGAACGTCCCTGGAAAATTTTAAATGCACCTCAGTACATCTGTAAAGTGCAGTGCAAACTGCAAATACTGTATGTGGGTAATTCTCTACAAACAGGACACTTTAGTGTCCAAAGGTAATTGAGGGCTCGGATTATAGGCCTATATATTTTTTGCACCGAACGTAGTTGGCCACTGAAGACTTCTCAAAAAAGTTTTGAGTTTTAATTTTAAAAGTGCATATTTTTTTAAGAAAATTTTATTTCACATCTTTTTTTCATGAACAAAAAAGTTGTAGCTTTTTTCGTTTCCAAAATAAACTAAAATACCACGTTTTTTAGAAAACAAAATCTTGTCTTCATTTTTGTCTTCAACTTGCCGTAATTCAGCCAATTCTTGCAATTTTTATAATTTAATTCTGTTTGAACAAAAGTTATGGATTTTTACCTGAGACATTGTATCAATTCGGCATTCATATTATCTTTAAACTCATGGGGATGCGAGTGCATTTTGACCAACAAACAAATTTCCAGCGGGAAAGTTGTTCAGAAATATAGAAATATGTTTTCTATGCAAAAAAATATTTGAAATAAATTATGAATAAAAAGTTACGAAGGTTTTATATCGGCCCATATGAACCACACGCGTTTACGTGAAAGTGCAGCTTCGCTCGAGTCGACGTATTACGTATTAGTCAGAATTAAATAAAATAAAGTATGTGTGAATTATTATTATTTTATTTGTTTTTTACTAATAAGATGTATAGCCGCATAGGACTATAAGATTAATACAATGAGTAAAATAAAAAATAATACAATTGTGTTTCTTGTTTTGTTTTTATTTCATCTCGATAGTTTTGCACATCGTTATAGTAAATTTATAGCTATGTGAAAAGAAAACTTAAAAAAACGATGTGATTTTATAAATATTATGTGTTCTTGTAAATATTTGAAATATTTCGAATAATTTTCTGCCTACCAACAAGGTAGGAAGCGAACAAAATCTAATTTGAATTTAGGGAGCAGAAAATTTTTTAATCTTTTAATATCTTCATAACTTCGTAATCGTTTCTTTCTTCTATACTCATTGTTTTAACCCTATAGCCCTATCAGTAAAAAACGAATAAAAAAGAAATATAATTCGCAATAAATAATGTGCTTGTGTGTTGTTTAAAATAATAATATATTATAATAATATATAATGTATATAATATATATATATAATATATAATGTTTAATAATAATATTTCCAGAAAAGTTCTCCGAAAAATTCCAAGAATTAGCTGAATGACGGCAAAAGTCTTGCGGCACCAAGGCACTTTCTTGTCACATAGAAAATTTGTCTAGGTATGGGCTATCCATTAAACTACGTTACCAATTTTGTTCTATTTGCTCTCCCCTTTCCCGAAAGTAACGTAACCGTTGGATAAACGCGGATTTTACGTTTATAAATTCTTTTAAATAAAATTTTTGAAAAAAGCCATGAAGGTCAACTTCAAGGTTAAAATGAAGGTCACCATTGAATTCCTCGTTGAAATTTACTTTAGGAATTACACTGACCTCTTGGAAAACTTTGTTAATTTCAAATAACCTCTAACTGACCTTGAACGTAACAATTGACCTATGACTTGGGTATGTAGCTGAAGGTAGAATTTTTCGCTCTATCGATTGCATATGTAAAAAAGGGGGTTTCCATTTAAAAAAACAAAGTTGACCTTCAAAAACCCATGAAGGTCAACTTCAAGGTCAAAATGAAGGTCACCATTGAATTCCTTGTTGAAATTTACATGACCTTTACTTTTTTGAAAAATATTATCCAACCGTCCCGGAACTTTTTAAACACCCTGTATATGTATATTATAATACTATTTAAAACTTTTAATTCCTTATATTTCAAGCCGAAATATATTCCATTTTCAACAAAATAATTAACTTTTCAATTTTCAAACAAAAATTTCATATTTTCAAAGTAAAAAGACGAATTTTTTCGAAGACGGCTGAATTTTTAACAAAAAAGTTACTTTACAAACAAGAAAGATAAATTTTGAACCAAGAAGGATGACTTTTTCACCATACAAAAACATAGTTGAATATTCGACCAAAAATGACGACTAACAAAATAGTGAAATTTTCCAAAAATAATTAGATTCTTAACACAATCGTTGAATTTCTAACTAAATAGTTTAATTTCCAGCATACAATGATGCATTTTTTATTAAATGGTCGAATTTTCAAACAAAAAATATAAAAACTTAATTATATTTTTTTTAATTTTTTAGACAAAAAAACAACTTTTTTAGAAGACAGTTGAATTTTTATAAAGAAAGTAAATTTTTAATAAAGAATAAAAAATGAATAAAAAATTTTGAATAAAAAATTTATAACAAAAAAGATGAATGGCCAACCTGGATACACGACTTTTTAACCAAATATATAAATAAAAACTGTGATAAAAGAAATAACTTTAAAAAACGAATTTTTAACAAAATTGTTAGATTTTTAAAGAAAAAGATAAATTTTCGAGCAAGAAGATAATTAATTGATCACGAAAGACGAATTTCCAACATATCCAATGCACAGGATAATGCTGTAACCAAATACAGTATAGTTGAACTTTCATATAAAAATTTTTTTTTAACAAAAAAAATATGAATTTTCAACCCAAACATGATTTTTGAAACCCAAAAGTTTAAGTACCAACCAAATAATTTAATTTTATACCAAACGGCTGAACTTTCAATCCAAAAAGATGAATTTTCTACAAAACAGCAGAAGTTTTAACATAAAAATTTGTTTAAAAGCCAATAGTTACATTTTCAACTATAATTATGAATCCTAAATAAAAAATTATTCTGTTTACAAAGTAGTTCAATTTTAAGCCAAATCATTGATTTTTTAACTAAAAAGATGAAGTTTTAACAAAGCATGTAACAGTTGATATTTCATTTAAACAATTGCATTTTTAACCAAAAATGATAAATTTTTAACCAAGAAGATTAAATTTCTATCCAGAAAGACGATTTTTCAACAAAAAATTGAAATTTTAAGTAAAAAACATAAATTTTTAACCTAATAGTCCTATTAAAAAGTGATTTATAATTCATAATTCATCTTTTTTCGTATCCTGCATAGTTTTACCAAAAAATTGAATTTATCATTTTTCATTATTTTTTGTGAAAGCAAAATTTAAATTTTCGATTTTGCAAGAAAATCGAAAATGTTGTTATAATAATTTTAAAGGGTTATCAAAAAGCAATGTTTTTCTTCTATTTAATTTTTTCATATCGTGCGTTTTTTGGCTTAAAATGTTGATTTTCGATTGATAGAATTTTAAAATTGAGAAAAAAGTGGTCTTAAAATTTTTTGAAATGCGCTCACTTTTTGAATTTGTATCGAAAATGGCTAATTAACGAACTTGTCCTTTCTTTTAGAACCTAAACAAAGTGTGTCAAAGATCAATTTGATCCGTTCATTCTTTCGAGAGTTATCGCATTCACGGACGGTCAGCCGGACAGACAGCCAGGCGCCATCGTAAAAACTTGATTTTCGGATTCAGGGGGTCCCGAAACGTAGAGATCCGTTGAAAATTTGTGGTGTCAAATTTCCGACAATTATGATACTTTCTCAATCATAAATGATGAGAGTGTAAAAATAGAATAGTTCAATTGTCATTTTAAAAATTTTATTTTCAGTCAAACATGAATCGAATTTTCATCAAAGTATAGTTAAATTTTCAATCATAGAGATGAACCTTCAATTTAAAAAATAAATTTTCAACGGATCTTCACTTGGGGTGATTGCTAGAGAGATTGATCAGCAACCTGGGTCGGAGCAGTGTTGCGGAGTGAACGTGT
>JAAAKG020140121.1:0-12182 GCA_010014905.2 Druon quercuslanigerum | reverse complement strand
TAGTTTTGTACACGATTGAAACCCGAAATATCTACTTTATCATAATGAATCATCGTGAAAGCATCAAATCTATTAATCATAATATAGCTTACTGATCATAACCGGAAATTTTAAAAAAAATCTAACAATGGTTTCAAAAAAAGCAAATTATTTTAAATAAAATATCATAAAAATTTTATAAAAATTAATTAATTTTTATACTTTATAGAGGAAAAATCAGTGCACTATGAAAACTACCTTCACTTCTTCGTATTTATAAGCGACTTGCATAGAGCGAGATACTTTTGATATTTGATAAAAAAAACCCTTTCCTGATCTTTCTAGGGGTGCAATCAGAAATTCTGTATTTGAATTATTTCACAAGATAAAAATTATTAAAAAAGAATCTTTGAACACGTGTGGAGCGGCAGCTTGACGGGCACTCCCTTCTTCTTCTCCCACCACTCCCCTCAATACTAGCCGCGCCCACTACTTGGAGCTCTACCTTCGATGTGTGCGAAAACGAAAAGGCTAAATTGTGTTGCTCCTAGATCTAAAATTCCCAAAAACAAAAGATTATTGTTTTCCTTTTTTTCACTTTGCGTCAATGTCATAATTTTATAATAATAGTACATGCTGGATTCGCGACCCTCACTTTGAACGCTCATCACTCGTTCAAAAAAAATCACAGAAAATTCTAGCCAGGTAGACGTGAAAGCTAAAAGTCTCCAGCGTTAAACAATATGCTTATTCTAGTTCTCAAAAATTTTTTATGCTGGCGCTGAGGTAAAAGGTACCCAAAAACTAGGTTTTAGAGGCACTTTTTTTCAGCCTCGACTTTCGAGACTTCCCAAAATTAGCTGAAAGTCTTAAAAAATCTGAAAAAATTTACAGACGCTCCTTAATGTGTCTAGAATGTAACGCATTTTTTAAAATTTCGAAATTTTAAATTTTTTGCTGATTACAGACCGTTTTCCGCAAAATCTTATCTTGAACAGAAATAATGATAGCGTCTGTGAGTTTTTTCAGAGTTTTAAAGACTTCCAGCTGGTGTTGGAAAGTCTCGAAAGTGAGGCTAAAAAAAGAGTCTCGAAAAACTCGTTCCTTGACACTTTTTAAATCAGCGCTAGCATAAAAAGTTTTTTATGAACGAGTATAAATTTCTTATTTTTCCGTTATAAAGGAAACTTTTCTTTTGCCTAAAGAATGTAAACTTTCTTCTGTTGTGCAATATTGAAAATTTTTATTATAACCCTTGAAAAAATAGAATAATGTTCTATAATATTTTAGAGGTTATATTATCAATATCAAAAAATTTTCATTATTGAAATACAAGAGAAATTAGAAGATATTAGATTTTCTTGGTATACTGGTCCTTGCTTTGAAAAAGCCCTTCTGTACAGTTTGTTCGTTCCGTTGTTGTATTTTTTTCCTACAGTGCTGTATGATAAGCTGCTGTAAAATAATGATGAATAGGTATTTATATATTTAAAAAGAAGTGTGGGGTTACACTGGTACCAGTTTATAAACAAAATAAAATTTGTACCTGTTCAACATGAATTAAAATCATCAAACCATACACCATTTTTGCATGAAGATAAAACAATCAAAAAACTATTAGGTGGGTTCTTTGGATAGATGGACTAGTATAATAACAAAATCCAACAATTTCTAAATAAATTTTCATCCAGTCAACATTAATCAGTATCAACTAATCATAAAGGGCTTTTCGAAAAAGAAAATACAACAGTAAAACAAATTAACTATAAAGATAAGTTCTTACCAAGGATGGACGAATATACTAAGAAAATTAAATACGTTCCAACTAAATTATTACCTGCTTAACAAAAAAAAACATCACCTTATGATACAGTACGGTTGGAAATAGTGTAGCAAATGAAGTATACAGATATGTTTTTTCCAAGAATGGACAGGTATACTAACAAAATCCGACATGTTCCAAATAAATCCTTACATCTTCAACAACAGAAAGACCATCAGCTTATCGTTCAGCGTGCTTGGAAGAAGATAAAACAATAGCACAAACCGAATATACTGATGGATTCTTTCCAAGGATGGACGAGTATGTTACCAAAATGCACAATCTTCTTATTGAATTCCTACTTCGTCAACATTAATTAACATCAGCTAATGATACAGCGGGCTTGGAAGAAGATACAACAATATAAAAAAAATCAACTTTGCAGGTGATTTCTTTCCATGAATGGAGCAACAAGCTAAAGAAATCTAAGATCGTCCAACTCAATCCTTACCTGGTCAATATAAAAGACATCAGCCTATCATAACGGACAGTAGGAAAAAGATAAATCAAAGGAACGAACCAACTATATAAAGGGGTTCTTTTTATGGATGAACTTTGTATACTAGCAAAATCCAACATCTTATAAATTAATTTTTACCAAGCTAACATCAAATAACATCAACAAATCATATTGCAAGGTTAGAAGAAGATGAAACAATTAAACGAACCAACTATACGTATGGGTTCTTTTTAAGGATTGAAGGGTATACTAACAAAAGTAACATCTTGCAACTAAATTTTTACCTGGGCCACATAGAGAACAACAGCTTATCATACAACATGCTTGGAAGAAGATACCATGGAACAAACTGAATATACTGATTTATTCTTTCTAAGGTTGGAACACTATGCTAACAAAATCCACAATCTTTTAATAAAGTTCTTAATTCTTTATTATAAATTAACATCACCTAATCCCAGAGCACGGTAGGAAGATAATAAAACAAAGGAACGAACTAATTATACAGATGGCTTCTTTTAGAGGATGGAACAGCAAGCTGACTATATCCAACATCTTCCAATTAATTCTTACTTGGTCAAGCACAAAAAGCATTAGCTAATCATACAGCAGGCTTTGAAAAATATAAAACAATGTGAGCAATCAACTGTATTGATATGTTATTTTCAAGGATGGACGGATATACTAATAAAATTCAACATCCCACAACTAAATTCTTAGCTGGATAACATAAAAAAAAGCTTATCATACCGCACGGTTGAAAGTAGATGGAAGACCATGGACCATCTATAATTTAAATTCTGACCTCTTTACCATTAATTAATATCAGCTAATGATACCGCACACTAGGAAGAAGATACAAAAATGGAACAAACTAACTAGAAAAATGGGTAGTTTTTCAAGAACGGACAAGTATACTAGAAAAAACCAACAGCTTCTAAATTAATTTTTGCCTATTCAATATGAGTTAACATCAGCTACTCATAAATTGTAAATGAAAGAAGATACAACATTGGTACAAACCAACTATACAGATGGGTTCTTTTTATAGATGAACCAGTATACTAGAAAAATATCCAAACTTCTATAAATTGCTTTTTACCAACTCAACTTCAAATAACATCAACTAATGATACAACATGGTTAAAAAAATATTCAGCAATCGGACAAAGCAAATATACAGATGAGATCTTTTCAAGTATGGATGCATATACTAACATAATTCAACATCTTCCAACTAAATTCTTACCTGATAAAACTAAAAAGAAACATCAGCTTATCATATGGCACGTTTAGAGGAAGATCGAAGAAAGCAATAAACCAAATATAGAAATTGATTCTTTTAAAGGATGAACGAGTATACTAACAGAATCCATTATCTTCTTATTAATTTTTTACCTCGGCAACATCAAATAACATCACCTAAGCATACAGCACGGTAGGAAGAAGACAGAACAAGGAAACAAACTACTCAGACAGGTTGTTTGTTTTTCGTGAATAGACCATTATACCAGCATAATAATCTTCTTCTAAATTAATTCTTACCAGTTGAACATCAAATAACATTAACTAACTATACAGCAAGGTTAGAAGACGATACAACAATATAACAAATCATCTCTAAAGATGGGTTCCTTTCAAGGATGGACTTGTATATTAGAAAAATACAACATCTTCTAAATAAAAAGATAGAACAATGAAACAAACCAAGTATGCAAGCGATTTATTTTCATGGATAAACCACTATACTAGCCTAATCAGAAATCTAATTAATTAAATTTTAGCTGATCAAAATCAATTAGCATCAGAACACAAGCTTTTTTTCTTGTAAAAAAACTAAAGCTTTCTGGCATTTGAAATAAAACATTAAAATTTCATAAACAAAAAGTACCGCAAAGGTAGATCGTTACTTTTTACTTGCAACGTGGCAAACACTGCTTTTTACACAAATTAATTCATGCATTCAAAGCTAAATGGAGTTAAATCCTTAATCAAGCTCAGTAGACCAGAATTACACGGAACCCATGTCATGGACCAACTCCTCCCGATCGGCTTGAAGACAGAAGGGTTCAAATTCGCGCAAAAGGTCAAGAGTAAAACGGGTAATTATTCACGACCTGTGGAAAGCCATTGCCATTATCTCTATCGCCAGGCTGCTTGCTTAAGGATGTACACTACGAAAATCAATTTCAAAGATGCCTATCTTCAAAATAATTCATAAAATCGACACAAAAGGATTTATTGTTAATTTTTGTGAATATTTATGGAAGCTTCTTAGCACACATCAAAAAAAAAATCAGGCAAAGATTATTTATTTAACAGTAGTTATTTATAGATTTAATTTTTTCTTTCCCCTTAGGGAGAAGTTACAATTTTTACTTTATCCTAATGACCAAGGCATTATTTTATTCTTTAAAGGATTCTCTAAATTTCTATTCGGCTTGATTTTATTTAAAACAATTAGTTGAGAAATCATAAATTTATTATTGTTGTAAGCATTAATGGTTTAAATTTTAATTAACACCACCCAAATAGAATTGTAGAGAATCTTTCGAAGAATAAGATGATGTCTTGATCATTAGGAATAAATAAGAATTGTAACTTTTCTAATGTGCACTTAGGAGCTTTCGTCAAGATTTTCGGAAATCAATAATATTTATTTTTTTTATTTTATAAATCATTTTAAAGATTGGCGACTTTTAATATTGATTATACGTAGTCTACATCCTTAATCGGTACCCACAAGATTGTCATTCCCTTAAATTTTTCATTTTTCTTTTAAATCAATCATCGAATCTCTTAATTTGGAAACAAAAAGTAAATTTTTAAAACCGCGGACCGAAAAATGTTGGTCAAAAATTGCATTTTCGACAATGAATAATTAGGAATGAATTAAATTTATTTAAAAAATTAGTGCTCCACGTTTAACCAGTTAATCTTTTTGATGATTTGAATAATTTTTACTTTATTTTTTAACTAAAACTAATTTACAAATATTCAGAAGCAAAAGAAACCTTTTTTCCATTTATATCGATAACAGGTTTCCTACTTTCAAATTTTCTAAAAACAAGAAAAGAGAATAATTTAATAACAAAATAATTTAATTTTTAACAAAAAAGATATAAAAGGAATTTTCCACGAAATTGTTTAATTTATAACTAAAGAAATGAATCTTCACCCAAAAATTTAAATTTTGAACCCAAAATATCCACCTTTAACATTAAAGTTTAATATTCAACCAAAAAACTGAATTTTTAATAGTAAATTTTACAGTTGAAATGTCTAACAAAAAAACTAACTTTGAATCAAAAATAATGAAATTCAACAAAAAATGATGAAATTTATACCAGGAGAGTGGAGATTTTACCCAAAAAAGAATTTTATACCTGAGGCAGATTTTTTGTTTCAGTTTTGTAATTTTCTACAAAACAGTTTAATTTCAGAAAATTATGTTTCTACCCAAAGAGATTTTTTATCAAAGAGTGATAAATTTTCAATGAAGGAAACATTCTTTATTCAAGAAAGAAAAAAAAGCCTTCCAACGAAATTTTTAGATTTTTAACAAACCAAATTATTCAATGTATAACGGAAAAAGATGAATTTGCAACCAAAAATATGATAGTAGATAATTTTATTGAAAATTCGTTTTTTCTTTTTGAAAATCAATTTTCTAATTGGTAATTTAATCATTTGAATTCCATTTTAAATTCATATTTTTTAGTTGAAAATTAACATATTTAATTGAAAATTAATTTAATTTGATAATTTCTTTTGTCGGAAATTAATTTTCTTATTGTTACTTTAAGCATTCCTTAAAAACTTTTTGAATACCTTAAGTAAGTAAAATATTTTATATGTTTTAAAATCCAAACCAATTCCCTTAATATCTTTAAAAAAATAAAACAAAAATTTAAGGAGTAGTTATAAATTACTTAAAATACCCTTCAATGCAATTTAAATTAAACCTATTCATTGCATTTATTTGAAAAATTGAATTAGTTTTTCAAACTTCACTCGAAATCTCTTAAGATTTTTGAAAATCCTAAAAATTTTATTGAAATCCCTTGCAATTTTTTATATCTCTGGAAATCGATTGATCCATTTAGATTCCTTTAAATCCTTTGAAATTAAATAAATGTTGTAAAATTCCTAAAATAATTTTAAAGTCCCTTCGAAACTATTGAATTTATACAAAATACTTGTAATTTTCGACATCTATTGAAATTCTTCAAAATTAAAATTTCTTTTTGATAAAGCGCCCTTCATTTTAGAATTATTGGAATTAAGGATTTCGTGAAAATACCGATATTCAGGGAATTAACAGAGTACCAAATATGTGGATTCTTAACGAAAGAATTTAATTTTAAGTTTCAATTAACAGAAACAAATTTTTCCTAAAATTGCTGAATTTGGGAGAAGAAAAAATTAATTTCCAAGCAAAAATCTAAAATCATTTTCCAGTTGAAGGAAATAATTTTCAACCCAATTTAACTGGGCCATTTTGCTATTCAAACTCTATTTTTGTAAAATAGATTTAATAAGTTGTAAAGAAAAATAAATAATCAGCAATTAATCTAAATAAATTAAAAGGATGATTTAGTATTTGAAAAAATATTTATAACAATTTGACCATTTTTTTAAATAATTTAAAAACTTCCTTATATTCATTTAACAAACCACATTCTTATTACTGTACCAATACTCTAAAAAAAATCGTTATTTCTGATTTTTTTCCGTAATAAAAATTGAATAAGAAAGATTCATCTAGAAATCCTATTTTTAAATTAATTTACCTTCATCGTTGAAATGATCGTCTGTCCATAAAAAAACGATTGACAGATTAAAGTTGTCAAAACGAGACAAAAGAAAATGTCGCTCGTTTTTCCCATCCTATCCGTCATTTGATTTTCTGTTAAAAGATGTATTTTCAGCCATTCGCGCCAGAATAGCGAGTGGAAGCAAACGGTTTAAAAAAAATGTATGAGGACCATCCTATTATTCATGTCCAAAACTCACAGTAGAAAATCCCTCTGGCAGTCAGACGAGCGTCCTACAGGACGCCGGTAGCTGAGAGTCTTGTGAAACTTTTAGAAAGTGGAAGGGAGCGTCCCGCTTGTCCCAGGCGATTTTCAAGCCCGGAATATCGCGGCGTATATCAAACTGTGTCTTCCCTGGGCTCTCCTCGCCTGACAAACTTATGTCTCCAATAGCTACTCCATAAATAAACTCTGTCAAGAATCTCCCCTGGGCGAGAACCCTCCGCCAAGATCTCCCCCTTTTTTCATTTATGTAAAAAATATTGCGCGATTTTGTATTAAATTAACGTTAAATAAAACAATTTTATTCAAAAATTCAAAATTGATGCATTATGTTTTTTTTTAATTATTATCTTAGCTTTAAAATTAATCTTTTCATGTAAAAAATACTTCTCTTTTTGGTTTGAAAAATCATTTTCTTTAACTGCAAAACTACTATTCTATTCTTGATTGAAAATTAATCTTTTTTAGTTAAAAATTCAGCTATTCGGTTGCAAGTCAAATTACTTGGTTACAAATTTCTGGTGTGGCTATAGATGCATTATTTTAGTGGTTGCACTCGTTCCTATAAAAATTTATTCTACACAAAAGATATTGTACGCAAGTATACTGATCACATTTTTCTTAGAAAAGACTTTTTCTACAAAAAATATTTTCTACAAATGATATAATATTGTCGCATTTTGCCTGCACAAAACTTGTTCTACACAAAATTTTTCATAAACGGAATTTAATATTTCTAACACTTTTATTTTTGTCCCATACAAAATTTAATACTGTTATATTTTTGCTAAAAAAAAGAACGTTGAGATCTCGGGCTCAATTTTCTAAAATTTTTAAAATAGATTATAAATAATTATATAATGTTTTTAAAAAAAATACTGCTCCAAACAATGAGAAACAAATAGATTTCAATCAGAAAATACGATTGTTTTTTTACATTTTGGGAATAAATGATTGTTTTCATAATTTACATTTGTTTAAACAATTAAAAAAGATTTAAAAAGTCATGGTTAATATTCAAATTGTCCATTAGTAATTATTTGTATAAAAAAAACGACAGAAATAACTAAGAAGTTACAATAATACATAAAAATGTAATTTTTTGGTTTTTTGATGAGAGTTGTTGTGCTGGGAAGGGGGCGGTGGGTCGAAACAAAAGTTATTATTTTGGTTTCATTAGTAGACACTCCTCTGAAATCCCGAAAAACCTTGGTACATTCAATGAAACCCTAGAACGTGAGTTCGATTTTTCAAAAATTCGAATTTTCCCATGTTAAATAAATGGGATTTTAAAACACTTTAAGACACCCGTGGAATATTCGAATTTCGAGAAAATAAAAATTACGAATTTTCTTTTTAAGGAAATGGAAACTTTTTGGTGGGTGTCTTGCCCTCTAAAATGAACAAAATTATGGAATGCATTTTTGGACCACCCCAACATACCACGAAATATTCTGTGTAGGAAATATTTTGTCTAGAAAATATTTTGATTTCGGTAAAAATACAAGTATTTAACATTATTAAATTCTGCGTAGAAGAAATTTTGTAGCTAAAAAGTGTTGTGTAGGAAAAATATAACAGTCTGAATTTATGTGTAGGAAATATTTTTTGTAGAAAAAGTCTTGTGTAAGAAAAATGAAACAGTATTAAATTCTGTGTATAAAATATTTTAGGTAGAAAATATTTTGTTTAGGGAAAAAATAAGAGTCTTTAACAATACTAAATTCTGCGCAAAAAAAATTTTGTGAAAAAAAATTTTTTATATTAAGATTTTTGTGTAGAAAAAATATAAAAGTATTAAATCTGTGTAGGGAATATTTTGTCTGAAAATTAATTTGTTTACGGTAAAAATAAAAGTATTTAACATTATTTAATATGGTGTAGGAAAAATTTCGTGTAGAAAAAGTTTTGTGTAGGAAAAATATAACAGTCTTAAATTATGTGTAGGAAATATCTTGTGTAGAAAATATTGTGTTCTCGGTAAAAATAAAAGTAAACAACATTATTAAATTCTGTTTAGGAAAAATTTTGTGTAGAAAAAGTTTTACCTAGAAAAATTTTTTTTCTAGGAAAAATATAACAGTATTAAATTCTGTTTAGAAAATATTTTGTCTAAAAAATATTTTGTTTACGGTAAAAATAAAAGTATGTAACTTTATTAAATTCTATGTAAAAAAAATTTTGTATCTAAAAAGTTTTGTGCAGGAAAAATATAACAGTCTTAAATTATGTTTAGGAAATATTTTGTGTAGAAAAAGTTTTGTGTAATAAAAATGTAACAGCATTATATTCTGTTTATAAAATATTTTGCTTAGGGAAAAAAAGAGTATTTAACAATACTAAATTCTATGTAGAAAGAATTTTGTGCAGAAAAAGTTTTGAGTAGAAAAATTTGTGTGTAGGAAAAATATAAGAGTGTTAAAACTGTGTAGGGAATATTTTGTCTGGAAATTACTTTGTTAACGGTAAAAATAAAAGTATTTAACATTATTTATTATTGTGTAGGAAAAATTTCGTGTAGAAAAAGTTTTGTGTAGGAAAAATATAACAGTCTTAAATTATGTGTAGGAAATATCTTGTGTAGAAAATATTTTGTTCACGGTAAAAATAAAAGTATATAGCAATATTAAGTTATGTTTAGGAAAAATTTCGTGTAGAAAAAGTTTTACCTAGAAAAATTTTTGTGTCGGAAAAATATAAGTATTAAATTCTGTTTAGAAAATATCTTGTCTAGAAAATATTTTTGTTTTCGGTAAAAATAACAGTATTTAACGTTATTGAATTCTGTGTGAAAAAAATTTTGTATCTAAACAGTTTTGTGTAGGAAAAATAATACAGTCTAAAATTATGTGAAGGAAATATTTTTTGTAGAAAAAGTCTTGTGTAGGAAAAATGTAACAGTATTAAATTCTGTGTATAACATATTTTAGGTAGAAAATATTTTGTTCAGGGAAAAAATAAGAGTCTTGAACAATACTAAATTCTGCGCAGGAAAAATTTTGTGTAGAAAAAGTTTTACCTGGAAAAATGTTTTTGTAGGAAAAATATAACAGTATTAAATTCTCTTTGGAAAATATCTTGTATGGAAATTATTTTGTTTACGGTAAAAATAAAAGTATTTAACGTTATTGAATTTAATGTGAAAAAAATGTTGTATCTAGAAAGTTTTGTGTAGAAAAAATATAACAGTATTAAATTCTGTTTATAAAATATTTTGTTTAGGGAAAAAATAAGAATATTTAACAATACTAAATTCTGTGTAGAGAAAATTTTGTGTTGAAAAAGTTTTAAGTAGAAAAATTTTTGTGTAGGAAAAATATAAAAGTATTAAATCTGTGTAGGGAATATTTTGTCTGGAAATTATTTTGTTCACGGTAAAAATAAAAGTATTTAACATTCTTTAATATTGTGTAGGAAAGATTTCGTGGAGAAAAAGTTTTACCTAGAAAAATTTTTGTGTAGGAAAAATAAAGCAGTATTAAATTCTGTGTGTAAAATAGTTTGTCTTTAAAATATTTTGTTTACGGTAAAAATAAAAGTATTTAACGTTATTGAATTTTGTGAAAAAAAAATTTTCTATCTAAAAAGTTTTGTGCAGGAAAAATAGAACAGGCTTAAATTATGTTTAGGAAATATTTTGTGTAGAAAAACTTTTGTGTAGAAAAAATATAACAGTATTAAATTTTGTTTATAAAATATTTTGTGTAGGGAAAAAAAAAGACTATTTAACAATCCTAAATTCTGTGCAGAAAAAATTTTGTGCAGAAAAAGTTTTAAGGAGAAAAATTGGTGTGTAGGAAAAATATAAAAATATAAAATCTGTGTAGGGAATATTTTGTCTGGAAATTATTTTCTTTACGGTAAAAATAAAAGTATTTAACATTATTTAATATGGTGTAGGAAAAATTTCGTGTAAAAAAAGTTTTGTTTAGGAAAAATTTCGTCTGCAAAAAGTTTTTCGTAGGAAAAATATAACAGTCTTAAATTTTGTGTAGGATTAATTTTGTGTGTAGGAAACATATGAACAGTATGCTTGTGTACAATATAGTTTGTGCAGAATGAAATTGTGTAGGAACAGCGTTGTCCCTTATTGTAGTTCAAAATTAATCTTTTTGATCGAAATTTGAACTGTTTTGTGGAGAAATCCTTTTTTCTGCGGAAAACTAATTTTTTAAATGTAAAATTCAAGTAAGCATTTTTTTAAATTATTCTTTTTTTAAATGTACCCAACTTTTCCATTTTTATTATAAATTCATATTTTTAGTTGTAAATCGAACTATTTTCTTGGAAGTTCACGTATTTTGATTTTGCAAAATCGTCATTTATGCAGGAATTTAATATTATTGTTTTATAATTAATGTATTTGGTCAAATCAAAAATATTTAATTAAATTTTTAACAAATTGGTAAAATATTAATTTATCGCAAAGAAAATTTATTTTCATTGGTACATATTATTTTCCTTAGTTTAAAATGGAAAAACACTGTCCCTACACAATTTTATTCTACACAAAATATTCCCTACACATAATTTAGGAATGTTACATTTTTCCTACACAGAATTTAAGAATGTTAAATACTTTTATTTTTTTCTTGCAAAAAATATTTTCTACACACAATATTTCCTACACAGAATATAATACTGTTATATATTTTCTACACAAAACTTTATCTGCACAAAGTTTTGTCTACACAGAGGATTTCCTACACAAGATTTTATATTGTTTTTTACTATTAATTTTTTCCTACACAAAATATTTTTTACAATTTAAGTATTTACCATAAATTTTTATTTAATCTTTAATTTTTTGAATTAATGTAAATTATTTAAACAATTATTTTTTCAAAAAAATGTAAAAAAAATAGTGTTTTATTATTGAAAT
>JAAAKG020140120.1:0-11170 GCA_010014905.2 Druon quercuslanigerum | reverse complement strand
TAATACAGATTCCTTGATTCTAATTGGGATAATAAATAACCTTCAAGCTGTTTACGCAAAATCCATTTCTCACAATTGCACAGACACGAACCACTTTAGCTGTAGAATATTTTTGATGTCGATAAGGTATATCAAAATATTTTTAAATTTATTTTAGATTTTGTCTGAAAATGACGTTCAGCATTTTCTGTTATTTGAAGTGTTCACTTGATCGAAAGGTTGATTTCTATTTTCACGGTAATGAAAAAATCTATCTACTCTGATTGATAGTAACTATCTCTGACAATAATACAGATTCCTTGATTCTAATTGGGATAATAAATAACCTTCAAGCTGTTTACGCAAAATCCATTTCTCACAATTACACAGACACGAACCACTTCAGTTGTCGAATGTTCTCGATGTCGATAAGGTATAAATTTGTCGATCTGTAAAAATGTTGAAATAGTGTGACTGCAATCGACATGCAGCTTTGATTACTAAAGGGAGATCTCTCGTTATAGAAAACGGTGCGAGTAAAATCTGAAAGATTATGCAAAGTTACTGCACTTGAGCCATGGTAATGCTCTCGCTTACATTCTGTTAATACTACCGTAGCCACGATAACCGAGTCAGATCACAAAGTGCGATGAGCACGGAACCCCTGGCTAGCCACGGTTACGCGTAGGCGGTAGGTGCGCTCATGCTGCAATACGAAACTTTCAAGCGCTCGGTTAGTGGGTTGCAAGAAGTAAAGACGAGGAGCTGCTGAGAATGCAAATCAATGCAGGGGGACGCAATCGAGACTCCGTGAAGGTATCGGCTTGACGCGAGGGTGAATCGATGTCTCGAGGATACATTATCGCTTCTCCAGAGTCGAGATGATTAATTATTTATGCTGTCGCTGACTCTCGATGAGAAATCAAACTGAATTTCTCCGAATGCCTATGTACCACTTGTTAAACGCGTCGAGATGTCGTAATTTATGTCTCGTGGAATATCTAATGAGACATGGAAAATAATCCTCGGTGGCATGTGTCTTTATACCCGCGCACGCGTAATTAGAGTCCAAAGTAAGCTTCTTGCATCTTGAGATCCGATACTTCGTCACCTCTTTCCTGAATGACTGGACATGCGATTTTATCCCGAGATTAGCAATAAATGTTTAAATATTGCGGGATTACAGGTAGTACTTTACATAAGAGGCGGTTCGTTGGTGCCATTATTCTTAATTAAAATTTCAGAAAATTCAAGTTGGCAACAATTACGAGAAAAATAAGAAAGATTTTAGTTATTGTTGATTTTAGACTATAGTCAGGGCTGCCAGAGCTTAATTGACTTGACTTCGGTTTGGTGCGGCGTCCGCTCCAGATTCGGGCAACTGGTTACCCCGAACTTCGCAAATTACCCCGAACTTACGCAGATCAGCCGTTTCGAAATGTGGGTGCTAAATTTTCCTAAGCCGCGCAAGCGCGGAACTGTGCCGCACACGCCGCGTATGCAGAACAGCTCGACTATACTGTTGATCAAACGGTTCGGTTTGTTCGGGGTAATGGTTCTCCCAAATCAGCGGGGCCTTTCTACCACCATTCTTCTTATTAATTACCCCAATTTTTTAACTCGAAAATTCTGGTCACGTGACCAGAAAATGGTGAAAATAGAAATCAAAACTATCGATCAAGTTAACTTTTCAAATATCAGAAAATACTTAACGCCATTTCTGACTAGATGGGAAATAAATTTTTACAATTTTAAAATTAATTTTTTCCGAAAAAAGATCTTCTCACTTTACTCCACTGACAATCGGAAGTTCTGTGGTTCGATTCCCAGTGGAGCAAAGTGAGATATTTTTCCGAAAATTTTATATTTTAAATCATTTTTTTTTTAATACAAAAATCTGAATTATTCCATTGATTTCAGTAAAGTTGGAGTAAATATATAAGAAATAATGTGAATTGAAGAGACTTTGGTGCAAATCATAAGAATTTGAGTGAAATAAACAGAAATTTGAAAATAAAAAATTTTTGCTGGAGATTTAAGTAAAATAGGAGTGCACAAAATTCAGAAAAAATTTAAAATAATTTAAATGAATTGAAAAAAATTCAAGAAATATAAACAAACAATTAGTTGAATAAAAACTTGAGTTGTTATTAAAAATTTAAGGAAAATGAGAAAATTTGATGAGCTATACACATTCTAGAGAAATTTAAAACAAATCAAGATTATTGAAAACAATTTTAAATTATTTAAAAATATTTTACAAAATTCATCTAATACATTAAAAGTTTGGAGTGAATTTATAAAAAACCAAAGGAATCCAAACAAATTATATGAAATTCCTAAAAATTCATAGTGAGCTTAAAAACTTCAAGATGAATTCAGAAGAATGCTAGCGAGTTCCAAAGAATTCCGGGAGGACTCAACAAAATTCAAGAGAACTCAAAATAATTTTAAAAAATCAGGAAATTAATAATAATTACGATGAATTTCAAATAAATTCAAAAGAATTAATGAAAATTGAAAAAATCCAAAATATTCCATTCAATTCAGTAAAATTAAAATGAATGAATTTATGAATTCATGAAAATTTATGGGAAGTAAGACAGAATTAAATTTTTTTTAATTCAGGGAGAATTAAAAAAACTTTAAAAGAATTCCGATAATACAGGGTAAATTCCAAACAATTATTAATAAATTAACAACAAAAAACCAAAAAATTCTATTGATTTCAGCGAAATTGTGAATTTAGAAAAATTCAAAGGGATTCAGCGAAAATTACAAAAAATTAAAAAGAATATAAGGCAAATTAATAAAAATTAGAGGTAAAAACAAAATTAATTTAAATTAATTGAAAAGAATCCAAAATATTCAATTGATTTTAGTAAGATTAGGTTTAATATATAAATAAGAATTTAAAAGAATTCCAGACGAATGCCAAGAAAATTTTAAAAAAAACTAAATCCAAAACATGACATTGCTTTCCATAAAATTGGACTGAATTAAGAAGAATTCAAGAGACTTCAAAGAAATTTAAAGAATTGAGGATGAATTCTAAATGAATTAAAAGGAATTGAAATAAGTTAAAAACAAAAATTTAAAAATCCATTTATTTCAGTAGAATTGGATTTAAATTCAAAGAATTAAAATTAATTGAAATAAATTTAAAGAAAATTTTAAAAATCTAGAATATTCCATTGCTTTTAGTAAATTTGAAATGATTTTAGAAGCAATTCTCGGAACATTAAGAAAAAAGGAAAAGAAATAAAAATAATTGGAAAGAATTCAGGATAAATTAATGAGATTTCATTGAGAATACTAAATGAGCTGGAAAAAATAATTTTTTAATCCAAGATATTCCATCGATTTAAGTAAAAATACATTCCATTGAATTGACTAGGATTGAGTTAATTTAGGATTCAAGTGATTTAACAAAATTCGAAAGAATTTAAAAGAATTCAGGTTAAATCAATAAGAATTCAGTGTGAATTTCAAATATCTTCAAATTTTTTGAACCCTACGAAATACCTTACTTCTCGTAAATAAATTGTTTAAAATCCACTAAAATATTATAAAATCGCGTAAAATCTGAAAAATCCCTTCCAATTATTGAAATTTATTTAAAATTTCTCGGGATTTTTGAAAGTATAAAATGCAAGCAATTCTCCAAAACTGTTTTTTCTTTCTTCGATCGTTATAAATGTTCATTAAATATTTCAGCAAAGTTTTAAAAAAATGAACATCTTTAAAATTACCCTAAAATATTACAAAAGAATTCAAGAAAATTCAGAAAAAAACCATGAGTTAATTTATTAAAAGAATAGTGACATTATTAAAAGTTATATTATGGACTGCATAAATGATACCATAGGGCCATAATCTTGAAAATAGGGTACTTCCGAAAAAAAGATTCATCGAAATCAGTGGATTTCAAATGAATTCCAACCAGTTCAGAGTGAATTGAAGCAAATTTAAATAATTCGAGAAAAGAAAGTGACTAAAACTGACTTAAGTGTCTCTGTGGCAGCCTGGATTATTCTTAAATAAAATTTGAACAAACTTACGTTGGCAACAATTTACAGAAATTTTGTTTAAAAAGTTAGAAGATTAAAAGAGATATTTCAGGTTCTAACCATGTACAAAAACTAGGATTTTCCCGACGTTTCCTGACCATTGCAGCTCACTTCTTCAGAGCTGACTTGCGGGCTGACACTGAGGTATCAGGTTACGTTGTTCTTATGTAACCTGATACCTCAGTTTTGGGTAAGCCTTGAAGAACTGAACTGCAATGTTCACGAAATGTCGGCAAAATTCCTAGTTTTTCTACACAAATTGAACCCGAAATAACTCTTTTTATCAAATTGAATCATCGGGAAAGCATTAAATTTATAAATAAGTAAGAAGATTGTTTTAAACTACCATCATGTCTATGTCAAAAACTTGGTAAAACACTACCGAATTATGTTTTTCCAGCTCTAGATGGAGCTTTTATACTCTCCGTTAAATTCGAAATATACCATCAACACAAAGAGCTCTCTATCTGAAAGAGCAAATGGACCCACCCACCTAATGTAATTCCCTGGAAGTGAATGAGAGAGAAACACAAGGGTCAAAAAGGTTTGTCAAGATTTTCTCATAACGCACCTCGCATTCGTAATTACATCATAAACAAGGTACTTACCGTGAGCACGCACTGATGACTCGGCGAGATGAATCCAAGACCTCGTTCGCCGTCGCCGCTGAAGCACCGCTGAATATTCCTCATAAACTTCCGCCTGATGGCCTTGAGCGAGTAAACGCAGAGTGCACTCTGGGCTCGCGGTCGACTATTATTGGGTCCATCGCTCTCGGAGAAGACGGCGAAAAGCACGTCGTCCTGGGCCGTAATTCCAAGATCGGCGGCCAAATCCGAGCCAGCTTTTCCGACATAGGCGGCCTGCACGAGATTGTAAACTCTGCCCTCGTTTGTGCAGTCGATGGGCATCTCCGTGTACGAGTAGTAATGCTGATCATCATGGCAGACTCGGACCAACTTGGAAATGTAGATGGATGCATCTGTGCTCTTCATCTGAGTGGTCAGGAAGTAGCTGAAGCCCTCGCTGCTGAATCCGTAGATATAGTTGATCGGATAGCGCTCCCTCGAGAGCGAGTTGACGTACATTCTGGTACCGGTGGTTACGGCTGATTCAGCTATGTTCAACATCTTGTCCTTGTCGAGAGACCTCGAACTCACGGCGGGCACTTCCGATCGATAAGGCGAATTTCCGGTGTAGGTTACGCCAACGTACATCACCTGGGACACTGGTGGATTTGGTGGACCAGGTGCAATGAAAGCTACGGTTGAGGCTGTGCCATTGTTTGCCACTACTGGCTCACGTACTTCTTGTACCACGTCCGAGATATTGTGCAGATTTCGTACGGTGCACATACCCTGGAAAATACAAAAAAGAGATCCGCGGTAATTTAAAGAGATAACGAATTGTCAACTTCCACATGCAGAAGGGACACTTTGTCGGTAAAGCCGACATATTTTCAAGTGTACCTGATAAGCATTTTTAAGTAGTTTGAATAGTATAGACTAGGGTGGTCCAAGTTTATATCCGAAGATAATTTTTATTTCATTTCCAGTGAGCTAGCGAAATCAATGAGTTTTTAAATGGGAAAAAGCAGAGATGAAAGGTAGTATACCATAAAGAACTTACCCATTAAGTGAAATAAAGGAATTTCTTTTTTAAGTCAATAAACACATTCTGAAACATCAGTTAGGGACCATACTTAAATTACGAAACAGATCAATGGTCAGGGGGGTCCGAGACATTTTCTTATGATTATATTATTTTGTTGGAAATTTAATTATTTTGTTAAAAAGAAATTCTTTTTGGTTGCAAATTCAACTGTTTTGTTAAAAATTTGTCTTTTGGGGCTAAAAATTCAACTAAATTCCAAGAAAATTTACTTTTTGTTTGAAATTCTTATTTTTGTATTGAAAAGTCAATTAAAATATTTTTGGATGGAAATTCAACTGTTTTTTTGTTGTTAAAAATTTGTCATTTTGGTTGTTCTTGTTAAAAGGTAATGCTTTCTTGTTAAAAATTCGACTATTAATCAGAAAATTAACTAACTTATTTGAAGAATTCTTATATTATTTTTGAAAAAAATGAAATTTAAAAAAAAATTAAATGTAAAAAAATAAAAATTCATGTTCTTCGGCCAAAAATGCAACTATTTTGTATAAAATTCAACAATTTTGTTAAAAAGTCATCATTTCTAATTAAAAACTCTTCTGTTTTAGTTAAAGTTGCTCTTTTTTCTATGAAAATTCAACTTTTTGGTTAAAAATTATTCTTTTTTGCTTGATTATTCAACTATTTTCTTAGAAAGATTTGGTTGAATCAGTTTCTTAAAAAATCATTTTTTTTATGATTGATATTTTTTATTAAAAATTTATCTCTTTGGTTGAAAGTTCAACTATTTTGCTGAAAATAATTTGTTTTTAATTGAAAATTCAACTGCCGGGTAACAGTTAAACAAAATTGCTAAAAAAATTATTTTTTGATTGAAGGCTTATGTCTTTGACTGAAAATCGAAATCTTTATTGGAAAAAGCCTATTTTGTTTAAAACTGATTTTTTTAATTGAAAATGTAACGTTTCCATTTTTTTAAGATTGATCTTTTTTTAGTTGAAAATTCTCCTTTTTTGGTAATAAAAATCATTTTGTTGGTTTGAAATTTCATTTTTGTTGTTCAAAAATACATCCGTTTCGTGAAAGATCAATTTTTTTGCTGAAGTAATATTTTTTGTTTGACGAAACAATAGATGAAAATTGTGCAGGTGTAGATCACGGAATTCACTGAATTCCGGGAATTCACGAAATTCATAAACTTCACGAAATACATGGAATTTATGGAATTCAAGGAATTTATGTAATTTGCGGAATTTGCAGAATTCACTAAAATCACAGAATTCAAGATTTTCACTACAATCACGAAATTCACTTCATGTGCTGAATTCACGGAATTTACTGAATTTATGGACTTCACGAAATTCGCGAAATTTATGGAGTTCACAAAATTCAATCAATTTGCGGAATTAATTGTAATCACGGATTTTATGGAATGCAAGGAATTTACGGAATTTATAATATTTATGGAATTCGCGGGATTTACGAAATTCAAAGAATTAAAGGAATGCGCAGAATTCATTGAAATGAAGGAATTTACGAAATTTAAGGAATTTGCGGAATTAATTAAATTCAAGGAATTAGTAGAATTCATGGATGTCAAGGAACTAGTGGAATTCGTGGAATTCAAGGAATTAGTGGAATTCAAGGAATTAGTGGAATTCAACGAATTCGAGGAATTCAGGGAATTAACACAACTCACGGAATTTACGAAATTCATGGGATTCATAGATTAGAAGGAACTCAAGGAATTGCCGGAATTTGTGGAATTTAAGGAATTTTCGGAATTTGTGGAATTCTTGGAAGTCCATGAATTCCTTGAATTTCGCGAATACCATGAATTACAAGATTTTCTTGAATTTCTCGAATTAGTTAAATTTCGTGAATCGATTGAATTCCATGAATTCCATGAATTCCGTAAATTCCCTGAAATTCATGAATTCCGTGATTTCCGTATATTCCGTGAATTTCATTATTTCAGTCAATTCCATGAATTCTCGAATTCCATAAACACCACAAAGTCCATTAATTCCGTAAATTTCTTGAATATTAGGAATTCTATAGATTCCGTACATTCTTTTGATTCCGCAAATTCATTGGGTTCCGCAAATTCTTTGAATTCCGCAAATTCTTTGATTTCCGTGAATTTTTTGGATTCCGTGAATTTCCTGATTTTCTTCAGTTTCATTGAATTTATTGAATTCATTAAATTCGTTGAATTCCGCGAATTTTTTTAATTACGTGAATTCCGTAAATTCTCTGACTTTCTTGAATTCCATGAATATCGTAAATTCGTCGAATTCCGCGAATTCCATGAATTTGGGTAATTCCAAGAAATCCGTGAATTCCGGAAGTTATATGAATTCCTTGAATCCCGCAAATGTTGTGAATTTCACGAAATCCTTAAATTCCATGAATTTCTTGAATTCTAGAAATAGGCTTCTTCTGAAAAAACATTTATTTTTTTTTACCATGAACAAGTCTTTTGAGAAATAACTTACATTTTTTTTAATTTTTCGCTTCAATAGGTGTTAAAAAACTTCAATACTAATGCCAGTATGCATGAACTTTTATTTTTTTCTTGAGTAAAAAATTGTTATTTGTTAAAAAATTCGTCTTTTTGGTTAAAAATGTTATTGCTGTATAATTTATTCTTTTTTTTTATTGCAATATAAATAGCACTTTTTTGTTGGGAATTTATTTTTTTAGGTTGAAAATTCAAGTGTTATGTTGAAAATTTAATCATTTTGTTGAAAAATGAAGTATTTTGTTAAGAATCCACTTTTTATAGTAAAAAGTAGATTTTTTAAAAATAAATGAATATTTTTATAAAATTTTAACTTGTATTTGAAGTACTGAATATTAATAATCAAGGAAAACGAAAAATTAGTTAAGGAAAAATCAGGGAATTTTTAAAATTAAGTTCTCGGACATCCTGTCCAATTCTCCAAGCAATAACTGTCCAAACATTTCTGGAAACTAAAACTTGCGTACAGTAAGGAGGGGGGGGGAGGGATATTTTTCTACTGTTTATTATAGGAGAGGGGAGTCTAAAAATGGCCTAGAAATGGTTACGTAATTTAAGTAAGGCTCCTTATACAAAAAAGATTGCTACGAATAAATCCAATATTCTGATGGCTAAACACACCAATCTGCTCGAATAAACTCAAAAGAATAAAAAAATATATAAAAAACTCGGGATTTTCGTTATTAGCATACAACTATTTTGAATTTCTCACCTGGAATAGACTGCCGCAAGAAATGAGCTTGGAGGTAGTATAATCAATGACCAAGGCCTTATTGACATTATCCGTTAATTTCTTCTCAACATCCTTGGGACAATCCATCATCGAGCAGTCAGGATTGTCTTTTTTCGGCCCCGTAACCACTTTCACTACCAGGTTTAGATCAGGAGCTAATTGGTAGAGTCGATTGACTGCACCCACATAGACTCTACCCGTGTTCTTGTCTACCACAAGATGGTTCATTCTGTCGACTTCCGGGTCATGAAAGTTGTTTATCACATCCGTTGTCTTGTGCTTCTGGCTTGGAAATCTCGGCAGCACCAGAAGGAGAAGAAGAAGCGGAAGCCGCCATGCGAAAAATATGTCTGCGGCCATCCTCCGCATGCTCCCGAAGATGTTCATCTTAAGCTACTTCCTATCCTACGGGAGCAGCTCTTCTTCGTCCCACTCCGCTGCACGGCACTGGAAGCAACAGCTTCCTTGAGCCGTTCTTCTCTACCCTGAAACATAGAACAACAAATTTCGTTAGGGTCTGATGATTCGAAAGCATTTTTATGGTAAATAAAATCGGGAGCAAAAACAAAAGATTTTGAAAACGAGGCTACTCATTATTTCGCAGATCGAATCCATTTCAAAGCAGGCAGGTGCTGCACTTGAAGTTGCAGAATCTCTCGGGGACGAAATATGTGGTTTTTTTTAGAGGAAATTAGGCGATACGTATTTTTGCGATTTGTGAACAAACACTTTTTTACCTAGTGGTGCGTATTTGAATTTTTGGCTTTGTTTAACCCATTAATGGTCTAAACAACAAAAAATTTTACAGCAAGTTTGAGGTACTAGCTTTTGATGAAGCTGCTGTACATTTTCCTTGGGGCAAATTTTTGCATATGTAATAAGGTCGCTCGACACGATTCAGTAATTCATACAAGTCAACAATAATTATTTTTATTGTTTTTTGAGAAAGATCGATGCTGTGCGCAAAAATGGATTTATAGATGTTGCTTCAGTTTACTTTTTTTACTCTTTTTGAATTAAATTATTATTCCTTAAAATGGATACATAATAGTTTTTTGGGTTGCTGATCATTTTTGCGGATATAAATTCTCCACTAGATTTGTTGGGTCAAAAATTGAGCATTCGCGATCAGATTTGCAATATTCGGAGTGGCATATCCAATATGATGAACTGAAATGGAAAATTTCATGAAATTCTGTCGAGATGCATACTTTACAAATCTGTGTTATCTAATTCTATCGATGCTCGATTCGTTTCTGTGTCGTCTTTTGCCATTATATGAAATGTTGTCCGATTCTCACCATGTGGAGGAAGAATATTCTCGAAAATATTTTATTTCTTTAATTTTTTCTTAATTTTTTTTTTATTTTTAGGATTTTTTTCTGTAAGTTCTGTATTCTTCTTACGTATCAATATGATCAAAAATATAAGTTGCAAATCTTACAGAAATTTTACGTCCTCTTACCACACTTTTTCACATTCAAGCAACATCTGAACTTAACGAAGAACACATTAAAATTCTTTGTTATACTAAAAATAATATACAATCAGCAACCCAAAAAACTATTATGTATCCATTTTGAGGAATAATAATTTAATTCAGAAAGAGTAAAAAAAAGTAAACTGAAGCAACATCTACAGATCTGCATGAAAAATAATTCACAAGTGTCCCAATAACACGTTTCGTGCTATTTTTAGCATAATAGAGCCATTTTTGTGCACAGAATCGATCTTTTTCAAAAAAAGTTCCTGGAAAATGCATTTTTCTACTTAAAATTGTCAAAAAACAATAAAAATAAATTTTTTGACTTTTTTAAATGGCTGGATCGTGTCTAGCGACCCTTTATACATATGGAAATTTTTTTATTAAGACATTATTGGGTTAAAAAAAAATTCTGTAAAATTCTGGTAGAATTTATTATTTATATTATAAAGAATATTTTTTACTCATTTATTATATCTTGCACCATTTCCGAGACAAAGACAAAAATTCAATTTTTATAAGAAAAAAATTCCTTAAGATCTCAAGAATGGCTTAGCCCACATAAAACTTATAAAATATCTTATTTATATTAACAAAAAACTTGTAAAAAATATTCATAAAAGTAGAAAAGGTGAGGATAAACAATTAAAATTGTAAAATGTCTTTATCGGGGGAATTTGAAAATATTTTGCTCAAAGAAATTTTTTTTTAACAAAGCCAAAAATTCAAATACGCATAACTACGTAAAAGATTTTTTTGTATATTTTTTT
>JAAAKG020140119.1:0-12182 GCA_010014905.2 Druon quercuslanigerum | reverse complement strand
TATACAAGTCAAAAGTAGATCAATTTCAAGGGAGATTGATTAGTATAAATAAATATATATAAATATATATAAATAATATATATATATATATATAAATATCTATACTCATGTACCTATATATGCGGTGGAAGTGTAAGAAAAATGGTGGAGCCAATAAGCGAGCGGTACACTAATTTGTCACACTGTCCCTGGACCCTCTGTAACGTAAAGGATTATCGGTGTTCTCCAGATCCCTCCCTCTTCTTTTAACAATGGAACCGTAACAAATTGTCACATGTTGATCGCATTGGGTTGATTTCATTCAAAAAATTCGGTTAAATGAACGAAATTGCGGTTTGTTTCATTAAATTCGTTTGCTTCAATCAATCAGAGTTTTTGATTGAATCGTTTTGTTAATATTAGAAAATGTCTTATAGATTTAACAACATTGTTTGGTTGGTTCTAACAGACCATTGGAGAGAAAAATGTACTAGAATCAAGCAAAAGGTTTGGTTGTTTCAGCCAAAATATTGTGTTACAATCATTTTAAAAGTCATGGACGCATTGGCCCTTGGTAAGATTGCGCACTGGATTTCAAGATGACATTCCACGTGCGAGAGTTAATGGCGTGACCTAAAAAACATAAAAATGTAATCCGTTTGCGTTTGCATCAGGGTGATCCCTATTAAAATAAGTGACCCGCAAACAGATTGGATTGAGAATAAGTGGTTACGTGAAAAATACGCGAGATTACATGAATCTACGTGATTGCCTAAGATTGCGTGATTAAGTTTTTGATGAAAAAACAGAACGATTTTTATATCGAATAAACAACGCATCCTGTACAAATTATATTTGAAAGTTCCGCGGTCTAAACCTGTTAACTGACATTATTTCCGAAATGGTTTTTTTGCATTTTCTGGAACATTTGTTATATTTAGTTAATATCCCGCAAGCGAAACGAAAAAAATTCTGTTAGTTTTTCTTAATGGATTTTCGAAAATCGTGTTTTGGTATCTAGATCATAGCAACAATATAAAACCAATTTTGATTCAAGTTTTATAAAACCAAAGTGTATTATTTTTCTCTAGTAAACTAACAAAACACATTTGACAATTTAAAAAATATCGAAGCTGACGAAAATAACGACGATTTTTCTTCGCCGTGTAAAACTTCTTAAATCTCAGTTACCGTGCAGACCGAGAACCCCTTATTTCAAATAGCTTGCCGTGGAATCATCTCGTCTTGTGCTATTCAGTAGTTAAGTTTTGACAAAACCCCAGCATTAAAAAAAATAGTATGTAACATTACAAGTGATAAAACATATTAATTGCAACGAGTGTGAAGTTTGCTGCCCGAGCGAAACAAGGGCTTCATGCATACTGGTTGCGATCGCTGAGTTACATTCCTAGTAATGCATATTATTTTTCATAGCTAATTTATTGAAAATTTGAGTTTCAGTACCACTTCATCAATCTGCAATCCATCCCTTCTAAAATACCTTTCCCTTTCCAACTCCATCCTCCTAGCCCTACGTCTGTTCTCCTTCTCCCACCAACACTCCCTAACAAGCTCACTTCCCCCCTCATGTAAAATTTTCTCCTTATATTTACACGGTAGGATCCCCGTTATAGTTTCTAAATTCGTTCTTCCTGTCTCCCTCCTGACAATATAGTTCGGAGTATTCCTTGTTAACCCTAGTATCCACATTACATACCTCTCCTGTATCCTATTTACCTCCTCACTTACCTCCTACCCCCATACCCCCACTCTGTAAAATAAGGCACTCAGCGCTAGTGAATGAAACAATTTCATTCTCCTTACAAAATCATCTGCAAACGATCTCTTTCCCAGCCCCTACACCTGCATCATCAACACATTTGCCCTTCTCACTCTCTCTTTTATATGACCATCCGCTCCCCTATTCCTCCGAAACAGGAAGCCGAGGTACACAAACTCTTTCACCTCCTGTACTACTTTTCCCTTCTGCTTCTACTCCTCTCCCTTATCTCTCCCACCTCCTTTCCTGAACACCAAAACTTTTGAATTCTCCGCATTTAACTCTAACCTATTTCTGTCCTAGTATCTTCTCAACCTTTTCATCATCTCCTTTAAAGCCTCTTCACTCTTTGCTAGCAGCACTATGTCATCTGCGTTTTCGAGTGACCATATCCTGACTCCTTCTACCCTAACTCCTTCTACTACTCCGGCCGCTAGCTTACTTTTCATATGTGCGATTAAGATTGCAAAAAGCATTCGTCTAAGCGAAAAAACCCTCAGAGATTCCTTCCCCTGCTCTCACTCTATCTTTCGAATCATATACCTCCCTTACCCTCACGATCAGGCCTCTCCACGCCCCTTTCTTCCATTCCCTTTTTGGATAGTTCTGTATCCACCACGTACTGCAAGACGTAAATATTGTCAATAGGACTCCTTCCCTTCCTGAAGCCCGCCTGCGTCTCCGGCAGTATCGCTTTCCCCTTAACATCCTTCCGCAGACTATCTGCCAACACCATCGCTTATATTTTGTACGCCGCGTACATTAGCGTAATCCCTCTATAATTTTCTAGTCTCTTCCTATCCCCTTTTTTGTACATTGGTACGATCAACCTTCCCTCCATCCCCTCCATACTTTTTTCAGTAACGCCCTCAGCCTCTCGCTTACATCTTGAGTGCCAAATAGCCACGCTTCGTTCTCTACCCCGCCCAGCCCCGCTGCCTTAGACCGTTTCAACTTCATTATCTGCGTCCCTATCTCCTCGTCATGCAGCTCCTCTCCATTTACCTCCCTCATTCTTCTAATCCCCTCATCTCTCTTCTGTGTATCTGATCCCTGAAATGAATCTTCAAAAAATTTCCTCCATTCGTCATTTCCTATCATCCCACTTATCCCCATTCTACGTGTCCTAAACCTATTAATTATCTTCCACTCTTCCCCTTCTGCCTTAGCACTTATCAACTACTCTTAGAGCTCTTTTTCCTTTTCCTGTTCTTTCTTCTTACGCATCACCCTCAACTCCTTTTTCATATCTACGTACTCCTGCCTTTTCTTTATCATTTTAAATTCGCTTTTCCACCACGGCTTCACGATTCCTTTCATCTTCTTTTTGAATACTTTTTTTTGCACGCACTTTTTCACTTTCTCTTTCAGATCCTCCCATATCTCTTCCACCGACTCCTCAAAGCTCACGTTTCCCAACTGCTCCGGATACTTCTCTATCGTCTCTCTCGTCCATGACACACTCTCCCCCAACCACCCTTCTTCCCCACCCCGCTTTTCGCCCCCTTTATCCACAAACTGAATGGCTGATAATCCAATTCGACCCTCCCTTCCACAGCAAATTTCTCTATCTCTTCCCACCTTTCTATATTCATGATCACAAATTCTATCACCGATACTCCCATCTTACTTATATACGTGTATTCTCCCTCTTTGTCGTCTGTTAACATACCATTTGCCACCGCCCATCCTCTTTCCTCTATCCATTCTCTTAGAATCTGCCCCTCGTTGCTTAGTATCTTATCCTTCAATTTGCTTTCGAAGCTCTCCGCTCCCTGCTCCAGTCTCCCTTCACTCCCAATTCCCGCATTAAAGTCCCCTCCAAGTATGTCCTTAGCCCCATCTCTCTTCTAGTAAGTCTTCCACCCTTTCTTTAACCCTTTCCATCCCATCCTTACTTTACACAGTCATAAAGTTATACGATCCCTCTCCTATCCTTACTGTCCTCATTTGCGCGCCCTCCCCCTCTCCCTCTCCATTAGCTTCTTCCTCTAATCTATCCTTAATCCCTGTTATAATTTCCCCACTAGTCATTCCTTTCCTCTTTAATCTCACCGCTTCCTGTAACCATCCAATGTCTCTACCTGTCCCACCACATAAAATTCCTCAATATAACTCCAGAAATCATCATCCTCTTTTCTCCTGCACTTCCTTCAACGCCTGCTTCTCCTCATCCCATGCCCATATTTTCTCATCTACCTTTATTTTTCGATATCCTACCTTCGGCGCTCTCCCTTCACTCCTCTCCTTTCTAGCCCTGTCGTTTAGCATTCTCTGCACAACCCTTTCCTTTCTTTTCAAATCTTGATCAATGGAAACCTTCTTGTCCTTTATCCTATTTTTGTTACACATGAACCCCAGGTTTTCTTCCCAGCTCTCTAATTCTACAACCGCCACCTTCTTCTCCTTTCTCCCCTTCATGCTAATCTATCAGCTCTCTCCTGCTTTTCATTCCTATACTCCCCCACTTTATCTTGTACCATATTCTTCACCCTCATCCAAAAGGTTGCTTCTCGCCTTCCACTTTGTCAAATACTTCCATTTCTGACCAACCCCAAACCTTCTCAAGCCCTTTTCCGCCCCTTATTTTCACTCCCTAATCTCTTTTTCCTTCCTTAATGACACCCCCCCCCCCCCCCTCTTCAGGCCTTCTAATTTCTCCCTAAGCTCTTTTATCCCCTTTTCCCCTCTCTCATCTCTCACCTACTGGTCCTCCCTCATACCTTACATCCGCTCCATAGCACTCCTAACGTCCTCCCTCCCCTCTTTTAAAGGGGACTCTCCGGACTCTCGTTCCTGTCTCTTTTCCTTTCCAAGAGATCCTCCCCCTCACTTGTGCTAGACGCTCTCTCCCTCGCCTTGTCGTTCCCTCCTTTCTGATTTTTCCCTCTCCTTGACGCGCCACTCGACACCGGACCTCGCACAGCTGGCCGTCGTGGCCTGTTGGAAATTTCGTCCCCGTCGAATTCACTACCAACACTTCCACTACACTCGCTGACGACCTCCCGCTCTTCCGTTGGTAACTGTGACCTATCCATGCAAAAAAGTACCTACTGCAGCTGGCAGATGCCTCTCATGACCGCTGTCGTTTACCGCCCCAAATTTTCCTTTCTATGCACTACGAGAACCACACTTTTCCACCATGAAGCCCTCAACTCCTGACCAAAAAACTACCCCACTCCCTTGCCAACCTAACCGCACTTTCCCTATTTAGCCAAATTCCACCTCACGACTACAATAAGAATTAATTTTTGACTCCCCAATTCACCCCTCACAAGCCTACTCACCTCCTAGGCTTCCACCTTCCACACAAACTCCGTAACATCTTCTCACCACCTGTCACTGCACACTTTTTCACTTCCGTTACCATAATGCAAATCCTTAAATTTTTTATTTTTCCGCCCGAATGATTGAAATTTTGAAAATTTTATACATTTTATATGTATAAAACTTTTCATTTGGTCGAAGTTCCATGAAACTTTCCAACCCTAGAGGTACAATCCAAAACTAAACCCTTAACCCCTTTACTGCGAATGACGTATATACACATCATGGACTAGTTTGTCCTAAACTGCGGATGACGTTTATATACGTCAAGAAGGAAAGTTCCTGATGAATTGACGGATTTCATTTAAAATTGGTTCAACGGGTTATTTAGGTCGCTCAATACGATTTCGAGATCAAAATTCGAAATTTGGAAATGGCTGATCCAATGTGGTGACCAAAAATTTTGAAAAATCCGAGAAGTTTGTATATTTTGATGAAAATTGGAACTAGGCGGTTATTTGGGTTGCTGAATATGAATTAGAAATTGATTGGACTAAAATTTTTAAAAAATTTAATAAGTTGGTGGATTTGAATGAGAAGTGGTACTAGGGGATTATTTGGGTCGCTGAATGTTGTGCGTGGAGGCATATGGTAGGATTCTACACTTTTCGTTTTTTTCATTTTTTGTTTTTTTTTCTTAATTTTTATTCGATTTTTTAAACTTTATTCTTTAATATTTTTATGCTTTTCATCATAAACAGTTTGCAGGAAAAAGCATAAATTACTTCTTTCTCATATGGAACTCTTAGAATCACGGCACAGCATGCAGTAATATACTATTGCATTCTTTACAAATGGTCCATAAAATAAAGTGTCTAAATACTCTTGAATACTAAGATTTTTTGATATTACATTTCTCTTTACTAATCTTAAATATAATGTTACTTTAAATACAGTTTAAATAATAAATTAAATGAGTTATTTTACTTCAAATAGGTAGTTCATTTTTTCACAAAATTTTCGCCTTCATTTCTCAGAATAAATATAACTTTTGTAGCTAGAAAATTAAATACAATTTTTTTCCTTATACTAATAGACCAAACGAAGATACAGTTAAATTTTTAGCTCATTCTAAAGTGGGAAAAAAATTATTATTTTTTTTTTTGTAAAAATGGTCGCGGGGTAAAAATTTACCCTGGTGTGGCAAGTATGATATTCTACAGAGGTATGTCAAGCAAGAGATATTATACCGTCAATCGCCGGCAGTAAGAGCTCTGACAATATACTAAAATATGCATCATAATCTTTTAAATTGCACAATACACGTAGAAAGAATAAACTTAGCTTCGACATTGATCAATCAGTTAAACTTTTATGAGTTCTGATTCTTTATGCGTACATTAGGTAGCAGAGAATCAGACTGCCGATATCATTTACATTTTCAATTGTATGCTCCAGTATGTTTATAGTAAGGTTTAATTATCATTGTACGGCGTAAACAAACTGCATATACGATTTTCACACTTTCTTCTTTCACAGGATGTTTTCTACTCTCGTAAAAACTATAAGAAACCGGAACTACAAATGTCACCCCATCAAGCATTTGAGGAAGAAGTTGCTTTACTTGATACCTTCTTTCCCGGTAATTATTTTTTTAGTTGCAAACTGATTCTTAAATATGGTATGAAATTCAACTCATTTACGTATATCATCTTATTTCTTAACAAGATGGAGAAGCTTACTGCTTAGGATCTGCAGACACAGATTGCTGGTATTTATACACTCTCAACAGAGAAAAATCATCAAACGAAGATAGAGAACCTGATCAAACGTTGGAAATCTTAATGACTAACCTTGATCCAGATGTGATGTCGATTTTCACACGAGAGATGTGTTCATCTGCAGCTGAAGCAACTGAAAAATCTGGAATCGACAAACTAATACCTAGTATGGTGATTGACGACTTCCTATTCGAGCCTTGTGGTTACTCTATGAATGGAGTATCAAAAAGTGTAAGTGCTGTTGTTTTTGTTTGTGTAGGAATCTCCTAAATTTATTCATATGTGCAGACAAGTCCTTGAAAAAGGGGCAAGTTTTAAAGATTTTCGTGTTTGCAGTTTTCAGTGTGAAAATTCCGGTTTACAATTCGAAGGAGGGAGGGGGGTTTGATAATAGTTTTATTTATGCTTCGTCTCCTAACAATATTATCATGTCCTCGAAGCAATTGGAAATAGACAGAAAATCACTGATCCTCGAAAGTACACCAAAATCGATGTTCAATTGAATAGCAACAAATTTGAGCCACACAGGTTCATTATGAGAATCTAGGGGGCAATCATCATTTAGAGATTATTTTTCTCATTCAGAGCAACGTGAAGTGTTGCCTACAAACTGTCAGTCCCCTGTCAAGAAAATTTTGTCGGGCGTTATTTGGGTGAAATAGGTGTTCATAAGCCCCATAACTTTTTATTTCCTCCCATTTACCAGTGAGTCTTAGTGTCTGGAAATAAGAATTGTACTTGGCGTAGTATAATGTCTAAATCTTAGGTTAGTAAAAACCGATATACATACATCCCGGCTTTAGTTTAAATGTCGACGGCCATGACTAACCTAACATTTGGAAGTTGCATTAGGAAGTTATAATTTAATTCTAAGTGACTAGTGCGCACTGTTAAATGAAAGACAGTTAAAAATTAGGTAAATATTATTCCAATTAGTTTGCTTATTAACTAATATTTAGTCTAATATCGCAAAGCGAATAGTTGCTTTGACTGGTGTTCAGGTGGCTGACAGCGCGGTTCAGCACTCCACAACTCTCTGCATGAGCCAAAATTCAGTCTCAAAATGATACATTCTCCTAGATGCCCAGATGTGCAACTACGTTCATAGGAATAATTATCAGAATGAAAATTCTCTGAAATGCTCATTGTGAGATCAATGAAACTTCAACTGCATGAAATTTAACACCAGCGTTTTTCTGTGTCGGTATATTTTTTGTGTTCGAAAAAAACCTTTTTTGAACCATTTTAGTCTTATTATTATGCTTATCTTCTAACTAACAATTTAGATCATAGAGGATTTGAATATAGGTAGATTCTCTTTGTATAAATTGTATTGTTCTTCTAGATTGATTTTTTTACATTGAAAATTTGATGGTCATGATTTTATCTGGGACTTTCAGATATTGATACTTTTTGCTGAATTAATGTCATAGAGTAACTCGGAATGAATTTGAAATTATTGTGCATGTTTAATTGGAATAAAATAAATGGACTTTTAGTGATAAAATATACAAAACAAGGCCGATTTACAGCAGATAATTTTAATGAAATTCTGCTTTCTTATATTTTTTTTTGCAAAAATCGAACTGTCAAAAACTAGACATGATCAGGTATAACGAGCACTTCTAGTCTTATTCTATATACGAAGTCACCGTAACTTGTTTCTTTATACGGACTTAGCTAAATTGTTTCCATATTTCATGCAGCAGTCTATATCTTCTAAAATCCTTTTAAGTACCTAAAAATCTTTGAAATTTTCTGAAATCCTTTTAAAAGGTTTGAAATTTAGTGAAACATTTAAAATCCTGTGGAAAATCGAAATCGATCTGAACCGCTTAAAATCCCTTCATATCTTTTGGAATCTCATAAAATTTCTTTAATCTTTTATTTAGCGTTTATGTTTCACGACAGAAGACCGACTGTACGATTAGAAGTCTATAAGACTTAGAAGTATTGCTTAATACTTCTAGGAGTATTATACGCTCATAAACTTACAGCGCGCCTGCCCATTCGCTATTGCCTCGTATACAATTAGCAACTCGTCAACCTAAGCTCAAATGTCAGACATTATGAAATTGTAAGTCATACTTTGGTTACATACAGTATCTTGTGCACCAATTAAGAAACCGTCTTTCTACCTTTTAGGTCAGAGCTGTCCAGCTAGGGGAAATTCCCGCCCGGAACACATGTTCCGCGAGCACCACTATTTCGTCTGAAATCGAGAGTGGTGGTAGGCGTGCGCGAGAATCTCTCCTCTGTGACGTACGCTGCACCGTAGATACCAAATATCTGTCGGAGTGCGTGAAGGCGATTATTTTTAATACGTAAATTAGATGGACTCGTGATATACAATATTTAAGTATCAAATAGAAAAGGGGAAAAATATGTCGCTTATTTAAATGTTCGGAATTTCCGGTATATGAAAAACTGGAATTTTACTTGGATTGCTCTTTCATAGTGGGCGACTTGTAATCGCATCAAATTTTAAAATAGCTTTTTCAGCGTCTAGAGATTAGATAGGTAGAAGGAGGTAACTACTTTCCAAACATGTTTTTTTTTTTTGTTACAAAATTCTCAATAATTTAAATACACAACGTGTAGAAAGAATTTGTTCGAAATCGTATTTTTATCTAAGCGGAAAAATAGATTTTTATTTTCTTACACCAATAGATAGTTTCTAAGTTACTCTTTGATTTCCAATAATCATATTGTTTAGTTCATTAGTTTGCTTCTTATTAAGCTACAAATACAGGCCCCACCACTCACCACTACTGGCTGTAGTCGAAGCGGGTTAATTCGAGCGGAGCTCACGGATACGGCAACTAAAGTTGTAGTGGTAAGTGCAGGCGGTGCTTTTACTAGCCGCATCCCCACTACTCAAATGATCGCTTGCTGACTGCTTGAATCGCCCGTCCTGTAAAGTTCTGCTTTGGTATAAAATATTGGATATAAATATAAATTTTTATGATATAATAAAAGAAAAATTTTCTATACATTCATGGTTCAATTACAAAAAATGTAAATGGTTTTTATCAATACCTGAAAGAGAAAAATCGCCTGTTAGACTGTGACACTGTCTCATTGAAAATTGACTGTTTCGGAAATGAATAAATATTTTCGATAAAACTTTGTTCTTTGCATTCATCATCTCAAAATTTCGGGCACGTGCTACCAAAGAAAATTAAAATTATAATTCTTGACACGATTTTAAATCACTTTTCATAATCCCTGAAATTCTAACCTTGAAACTTCAACTTAATTTTCTAGGAATTAAATTATTTTTTCTATCAAAGTTTTTCCCCTGCATTCAGTGACTCAACATCTCGAGGATGGATCATCAGTTTATTTTCTTAATAAGTGTTTGATTTCTTATCACTGTCCCAATTCAACTCGTAGAGAGTAAAAAGCTTCTTTTTAATCAAACCCTTTTTTACCAATAAAGATTTATCAATATGTCAGCTCGAAAGGAATTTTTTTCTCTTTAATGGCCATGTAGATTTTACATCAAGTTTTTTCGCTCTCTCGCACAATTGTCATTTTGTCAGTTACCACCTTGTGCCTTTCCTACTTCGATGCTAAAAATTGAAAAAGCAATTTTTGAACATTTTCTTCTATTTCCTATATACCGTTTCTCGAAATGATGATGAAGGTGATCCTAAAATTTGGGCGGATTCTTTCTTCAATTTATTTCCAAGTTTAATAATATTTAGATTAAGGTGGGGGGGGGGGGGGGCATTGTTCATTTTCTTAATTTTAAAATGATGTAATGAACGAATTTTGTTCAGTTAACTTATTTCTGTCAAGCCGACAAAATACGTGTGTTTGTAAGTAAGATTTACTGACGGCTATCCCTTAAGGGTTAGGTTTATAAAATATTTTTAAAAAGTTTTTAACTTTGGTCTGAGAGTAGTCTAGCATGTATCTCATCTGTACATTTAATTTATTTATTAGAAATAGGCGCAAAGTTCTACTAGGCAATTGTAGATCATTGTCCAATTTTGGTACTTGAATATATGAGAAAGGAAACAAAAATATAGTTTTTACATGCATATAATTATAAGTTTGTCATAAGGACAACTGCAGGATTTCGCCGGGAGCGGGTGCTAATCTGAAAAATTTCACCCGATCCCAGCGAGATCACGGTAAACCTTAGCCATAACCACGTGTCACGACCGTGAGATAGGTATTTACAATTTGTACAGAATCAATGCGACGATAATACAAAAGTCGCGTGCACCCTGAGGACACAGAGCGACCCAAAGACGACCGCCTTCTGCATTTACCCCGCAAGTGTTTTAGCATATTTTTCACACGCAGGGATGCTTTTTAGGCTATTAACCAGTGAAAGCTTGACACCTCCAAGAGCGCTGATGATAAGGACGATTAATTTAACAGAATATTTCGGGTACAATCATCGCAACTCTTTTATAAGTCCTCTATACCTCTTTCTTGTCATTGTCCTAGGCTATTGTCAAGAATATAACGTTCTAATATATACGGCAGTTCGCATTCTCGTCAATTGACTCTATTTCCCTGGGAGCGTTAAGCTGAGGGATATTAATGTTAATGCCGTAGGAGGGACAGAGATGGTAATAAAGCACTCTTACTGGCGGAGCTATAATCGGGAATGTTTTGGCTCAAAATGTGGCTACGGTATGTTAAAGGTGGAAAAGGCACAGTCTTGACATGCAAAGAAAACCCTCCGTGCCCGACTTCAATCCAGGTGATTTAAGGAAAGCAAAACTCAGGTCACATGACATTGACTGATCCTCCATATTTCTGTAGAAGATGCCGTGCATCCTCTTGTCGAGGAGCTGTTCACGAAAGTTTTTCTTCTCTGCGCTTTCTGAATCCGGGCTTTCAGGAGTGAGTACTCGATATAGATAAGATTTGATGCATTTGTACAGAAACGCTCCTTTGCCCACTTCTTCATGCTTCCTGACGATTTTAAGAAGAGAATAATCCAAGGACTTAGGTGCACATTCACAAAAACATGAAGCCCGTGGCTTCGGTAAAGATTCTATCATACTAAAGTTTCTATAATCCTTATATTACGCCAATTTCAAACCGATAACTACTTCACAAGGAAAATTAACAATCAAAAATACAATACTAATTAAAAGGGATTAGATAGAAGCTCGAGTGAAATATAATTCCAAAGGGGAAAAGACTTACGTAAGCGGAAAAGGGGAAATATTCTCCGTCGGTACATTTTTAAAGGAACATCGGAAAACTGAGAAAACATTGGAATATTCTAAAATATAAAACAAAACCCTTTCTAAATCTTAAATTAGCGATATAGTCCAGTCAAATTAGTATTTTAATTACGCATTTTGCCAAAAACATCAACAAGAAAGTTTTATTGACGAAATCAT
>JAAAKG020140118.1:0-12183 GCA_010014905.2 Druon quercuslanigerum | reverse complement strand
GGCTTACTGGCCAGGGAGTAATTTACGCAGGAGAAAATCTATCGCGCTGGCAAATTAAAACATCAACAGTTTGTTAATTACTACTCCATTTGATCTAAAACTTTCCAGAAAACTTCCTTGAACATTTCTGAACAACTTTCTTGCTGAAAGTTTTTGCTTGCTCAAAATTCGCTCGACTCCCGATACGATAGAAGTTGTTTGTGCACGAATTATGCACCGTCTGCACAGACTTTCCATTTCGCTGCTAGTTGAAGTGAAAAAAATCAAAATATTTTTACCAGACAAAAAAACAATTTTTCGTAAATAATTCGAAAAATAAAAAAGGTCCAACTTTTTTAACGAAGAGAAAAAGATGCGAAATTAAATTGTCACTCAGAATATATATTTTAAAAATTAAAATTTAAGACTTCATTTTCAGAAGCTCAGGGGCCTCCCCACTCCAGAAAAATAATTCTATATATCTTTTTTGCATCCGACGCCTCAATTATCGTATTGAATGTCTCAAAAATATTAGGGCGGAAAGAAACATTTTTTAAAATAAAAAAGTCCTTTATGCTTTCTGGGGTAATTAATTATTTCTATAAATAATAGAGCAATCTTATTTGTTGGTTTATAGTTGAAGTTACAATATTCTAAGTTGGATAAATCAATTTATTGAAAGTCATATTCGGAAATTCTAGATAACTATAAAAAAGTATTTTAAATGTATAAGATATAATAAAGAATAATTATTAATAAATTATTTCAAACAATTATAATTGTTTGATGTGTAACAGGGTGCTTTATATTTATAGATGAAAAAAATCGAAAAATTCGGGAATAGTTTAGACTAATTTTTTTCGTTTTTTATGGCTAACCCAGGCTTTTGAAATTCACATGGGTGTTTAAATGTAAAGCTCGGATTTTGAAAACAATTTAAAAAGGCGTTGTTTTTCGAAATTTCGTTAACATAAATTGTTTTCAATAGATAAGTGATGAACCTTCAAGTATTGTTTATAATTTTGAATTTTTAAATTATTATATGTTTAGAAAGTTTAGACTATCCTCAAAACAACAAAAAGTTTATAACAAGTACTTCCTTTTTCTATTTTTTGAAAGCTAACTTTTCCCATTTGAAACCACTGTTAACCTTGAAAAAAGTACGGATTTTATTTTTTCGCAAAACGAACACTTTGTGAGGGATCAATTAATTCATGAAAATCTTGGAATCTTGAATCTTGAAAACTTTTAATGAAATTCCAAATTTCTTAATAGAAAAAGATACAAAAATTTGGTCATCTGTTAATACATAAAAGAATAAAACTTATATTTCCAAAATAAATAAAAGCCCCAAAATAAGAAAAATTTTTTATGTAGGTTAATATCAAATATCATGTATAAAAGTAAAAGTTACAAACAAATCGTAATAACATTGAAAAAAGCTAAAGAAGCAATCGGTGTTTAAATTCCGGTAAAAAATTATTTAAAATAGAAGTAAATAAAAAATTACCTCTTTCGTGAACAAATATTTTATGATATAAGATATGCTGATGTATATACTATCATTATCAAAATATCATCAACTACGTCAAAATTGATATTATTTTTTCTGCCCTCTGTAAAAAAAACTAAAGGTCTACTAAAAAAGACAAATTTTCAACAAAGTGGGTAGGTTTTCAGCTAACGAAATTAATTTTAAACTAAGTTAATGAATCTTTAACAAAGTAAGTGAATTTTTACCAAAGTTTTTTTATTTTAAGCAAGTAATTGAATTTTTAACCATAAACGGCGAATTCTTTACAAAAAATATAATAGTTGATGATGAAACTAAAAACTATTCCTCATTTTAATTCAAAAAGATTTGAATTTATTAAAAAAAAATCAAATGTTTAACAAAATAGCTAAAGCCAAAGCAAAAGAAGATTTCGATTTCAAAGAAAACATTTAAAAATTAAAAAAAGATTTAGCTTCAACAAAGACAGATGAATTTGTAAACCAAACAGATAAATTTTCATAAAAATTTTGAGGATTTAGAACAAAAAATATTTTGCAGTCCAGAAAATAATTAGGCAAATTATTATTTAAAGGAAAAAATAATTTTTAATACAAAATACAAATTTTAAATATCTAACTATTATTTATTTTCTTTGTTTATTTGCTTGAAGGTTACATAATTATGATTTTCGATAGTTTATCGAGAAAATTACAGAAGATTTTTTAGGATTTATGAAAATGTCGAGTAGTTCAAAAGATCATTAAGATTTTTTGACGTTTGGAAAAATATGAAGAACATTTTATAAATGGCCAACAATTTTCTAAGGTTTTGAAATATTTTTAGTGTCTTTAAAAATTCCTAAACTTCGTTCTAACTGACTTGAATTCCTCCTAAAATAGTTTTCAAATCTTTCAGATTCATTTTTGACAATTTTAGAATTTTATTATAATCTTCTATAATTTCTTTGAATATTTTATTGAAATTAATTTTAAAAATTAGGAATCCCTTTAAATAGTCCCAAAAACCTTAATCAATTTTTGTATTATTTTAAAAACTTTCAGAATCTTTTAAGAAAATCCAAATTTTATTTGATAATCTTCGAAAATTTACATGTTTTTTAAAATTTTATATTATTTTTGAATTTTTTAAACTTCTAAATATCTTTTGAAACTATTCAAATTTTTCTCAGTTTTGAAAATTTTGAAAAATCTACATTATCATGTTATTAAAAATATTTGTATAATGTTGCAAAATTAAACATGTGATTCAAAATATTCTAATTAATTCTTTTAAAAAAATCAAATTTCACCTGGTATCACCTGATATCTTATTTAAAATTAGCATAAAAAATTCGTGAAGATGTTCTCTGTTAACTATTGCGTCAGAAATTCGCTTTTTTCTGTTAAAAATAATTTATTTTCTTCACGGAAAATTGATATGTTACTATATTATTGGTTGAAAATTGATTCTTTCTCTTTGATATAGAATCTTCTTGGTCAAAATTGCATTATTTTTCTTTGAAAATTCAACAGGTTGTTAGCATTTTTTTCTCTCTATTGGCTAAAAAATCTTCACTAATTTTTCACTAACTTTTTTTGCTAAAATCTAAAATAGTACATATTTTGCTCAGAATTCATCTTTTTCGGAATGAAAATTCTATTATTTGGTTTAAAGTTAAACTATTTTGCTAAAAATCCATTTTTTTGGTAAGTAGTTCATAGTTGTAATTGGAAATATATCTTTTTGGTCAAAAAAGAGTTTAGATTAACATTTTAATTATCATTTTAATTTAAAAAAATTCATTCTCTTGTTCTAAAAATATAAAATGTATATTGTGATCTATCGTTTGGTGTACATACATATGTTCGTATATAAATGTTTGTCCTTATATATGGACAACGGCCAGAAGAGGGTAAATTTTCAAAATATCTAATAAGATTATTAGAATTATTCTTAAAATTCTGAAAAATTCCAAAAAAAAGCTCTAATATGCTCCAGAATCTGTCATGGCGATTTAAGAAATCTTTTATATACTTTCCTAATATTTTGTAATCTTTTGGAATATTTTTAAGTATTCTCTTGAAATTGATTTTTTAAGATAAAAAATCAGTTCAAATATTCCCATAAACTCTAAGATAATTTTATTATTGTGGTGAATCGTTTTAAAATCCTTAAAAAGCTTGAAAAATCTTATTTTCAAGTATTAAACAATGTAAATTTTCAAATGCTAAATTAATTTTGAATATTTTTAAAATTTCTAAATGCACCAAATTTACTTAAATTTTGAAGATTGTTTGTAATCCTGCTGATTTAAATATTATGCTTGAAAATCTTTCCCATTCTTTTCAAGTTTTAAGATAGTTTCGAAAATTATTCGAAAAGGGTGCGACGCATTTTTTCATAATTGGACAGAGAGATAAATATAATAACTAAGACCACAGAAACAAAAATAAATGCTCATTGCCTCTAATTCTATAAATATTCCATATATCTGAATAATCCCATATTTTCATACCATTACCATTACACTTTTATTAGACCCATTTTGAAAATAATTCTTCCTACATTTCCTGACACTGCAGCCACAAGCGAACACACAGACAAACCCAAAACCGCCCGCCAACAGCACTATTTAGATAACAGTTATACCGACCATTTAATTTACATTAACCAGCACTTACCAGCCAACAAATATTACCTAACGCAAATGCAGTTCGATCTCAAAGCTGTTACCGTTTCGATAAATTACGACTATTGCAGCAGGTTTCCCAATTGTCGCCAGGGTTATATCAATTTGTATCATATTTATCCTTTCGTGTCAGCTCCGAACACTATACAAATTTTTCCCTAACCTCCTTTCCTATTTTTGACATAAAATAATTAAATATCGGTGCGCATTCCTCCAAGGAAGTTAACGCAAGGAGTTAACAACTCTTGAAGTATGTGAATTATCTTGAAGTATATGAAGTATTTTGAAGTACATTGAATTATCCTGAAGTACATTGAATTATTCTGAAGAACCTTGAAATACCTTGAATTATCTTCAAATATCCTGAAGTATCCTGAAGTATTTTAAGTATATTGAAGTATCTTGAGGTGCGTGAAATATCATGAAGTATGTAAAGTATCTATAAGTGTGTGAATTATCCTGATGTATATTGAATTATTCTGAAGTACCTTGAAATATCTTGAATTATCTTCAAATATCCTGAAGTATCCTAAAGTATTTGAAATATATTGAAGTATGTTAAAATACGTGACATATCCTGAAGAATGTGAATGATCCTGAAGTACATTGAATTATTCTGAAGTACCTTGTAATATCTTGAATTATCTTGAAATATTCTGAAGTATCCTGAAGTATTTGAAATATCCTTAAGTATGTGAATTATCCTGAAGTACATGGAAATATTCTGAATTACTTTAAAATATCTTAAAGTATCCTGAAGTACATGAAATATCCTGGAGTATGTAAAGTATCTTGAAGTATATGAATTATCCTCAAGTACATTGAATTATTCTGAAGTACTTTGAAATATCTTGAAGTATCTTGAAATATCCTGAAGCATCCTGAAGTATTTGAAATATCTTGAATTATCTTGAAATATTCTGAAGTATCTGGAAGTATTTGAAATATCTTGGAGTATCTTAAAATACGTGAAATATCCTGAAGTATGTGAATTATCCTGAAATACATTGAATTATTCTGAAGCACCTTGAAATATCTTGAATTATCATGAAATATTCTGAAATATCCTATAGTATTTTAAATATCTTTAAGTATCTGAAATAGCCTGAATTATCTTGAATTATCTTGAAGTCAGAAGTACCTGTACACTTTTCAGTCGAGTTGTCAACTCCTCGATCCATTGTCATCTTCTGTCAAATATAGAATACACAAGCTGAGTGTTACAGTTTTGAGGAATATAAAATCAGGCGTATTGTTTAGAATATTCTTGAGCTAGACTTCAGAGCAAAAATATCCTCAAGACAAGGGAAATATGTATTTGTTTTTGCGTATTTAATGAGCATTTTCCTTTCTCGTTGATATAAAATGAACTTGCTTCCTCACAGATTAAAATAAACAACTTTTTAATTTACAATGGTGTTATATTCCAAATTATAACCAAAGTTTTCTTTATAGAAATTATGTAATGTTTTTTTCACTTAATGAGAAAGCATCCGAATGGCAAAAGGAATTTCTGTGGTTCGATTACTAATGGAGCGACAAGAGTACGTCTTTTTCAGAAGAAATTTAATTTCATCAACTTTTGAAATTTATTTTCCATCAGGTCTAAAAAGGACTTTAAGTATTTACTGTTATTTGAAAAGGAAACTTGATTCATAGGTCGATTTATGTTTTCATGTTGGTGAAAAAGATATCTACACTGATCGATGGGAACTATCTCTGATAGTAATATAGATTACTTTAAATTACTCGTATCATAAATGCAGCACTTGGATCGAGATTGCGTATATTTCTGAAAAAAGTATCTTCTTTCGATCCCTCTAATATCTTAATGGGAAAGTACCCGGCAGGCAATCGAAAGTTCTGTGGTTCGATTCCCAGTGGAGTAACGAGAGTAGATTCTTACTCAAAAGAAATGTAATTTTAAGTATTTCTAAAATGAAAAAAGTATTTCTTACATAAAAAGTAAGAACCATTGTTTAAACTTTATAAATGGGTACAGGTTGTTCATAAAAGGTTTAACAATAGGTCAATCGATGTCTCTTAGAGACGCGAACAAATCTATAAGATATAGCATTGTTGCATTTTGAATACCAAACAAGTTTTTCTCATATAAACAGAATAAACCACTTTTTTCTAAACTTCAAACTTCTGTACTTATGGGTCATGAAATTTTCCGCGATAGGTCGATCGACGGGTCTCCAGAACGTGAACAAATGTACTAGGTATCGTATTGCAGTATTTTAAACATAAAAAAAATTCTCAACAGGGTGAGGGACCGTACTTAAATTACGTAAGAGCTCAAGGGGGAGCGACGGGTCAAGACATTTAGTTAGGAGTTGTTACAAAGCGGTGGGAGGGGGGAGTTTATCCATGCATGTAATTTTTGGAAATTCTCAAATGGAACAAATAATCAGCAGTAACTTTACAGGAATTTAATATGAATTAAATTTTCAGGGCCAAAGAAAACTGCTGAGTGAACAAAAAACCTCGCCAACAACAATTTGGATAAAGTGAAGGAATTGCATTAAACAAAAAAAAGTCAGGAATTTAGGACAAAATAAGGTAAAAATTTTGGTATTTAATTATTAATGACCAGGGAAAATGAAAAATTTTATTAGAGAAAAATTAGGGAATTTTTAAAATGAACTTTGGGGTAACCCTGATATAATATTCTTATTTGTGATTTATTTGCCTTTTATTTATATTTGTATTTCTTTTTTGCAGTTGCTTTCTCCTGAATATTATCTATTCAGATACAAATTTTATGAATAATTGTTTTCAACTGTTGGTTAAAAAGTCAACAAATTAGAAAAAATTGACTTGTTTAAAACTTATATTTTGTGGGTAAGTCAACTAAAATTTTTTTTGGTAAAAATTAAACTTTTTTGTTGGTGAAAATTTGTTTTTTTAATTAAAACATTCATCTATTTTAATATAAATCGCATCTTTCCTAAATAAAATTGCAAGTATTTGGTTAAAAATGAAAAAATTTTGTTAAAAAGTTGAACTTATTGGTTAGATATTTACTTACTTAATAAAAATTGCATTTTTCTGAGATAAAAGATGCAACGGTTTGGTTAAAAAATCCACAATTTTGTTAAAACCACGACCAAAATCCTTGGAAATTCATCTATTTTAGTAAAAATTGCATCTTTCTCAAATAAAAATGCTACTTTTCGGTTAAGAATTTAACAATTTTGTTAAAAGATCATCTTCATTTGTTGAAAATTCAACTATTTTGTTGCAAATTCAACTGTTTCGTAAAAAATGTACTCCTTTGAAATCCATATTTTTATGTTTCAATTCAGCTGAAATCTTTTTTGGATAAAAATTCAAATTTTTTTATTTTTTTTTGAATTAAAAATTTAATCTGTTTTGAACTACTGCCTAGAATTTTTGTTCAATAAATGTTTATATCTGGTTGAAAATTTAACTATTTTGTTGACCATTAATTTTTTTGCTAAAAATTCATATGGTCTGCTTGAAAAAAATTTCAGTTCGGAAAATTCGTTTTTTGTTGCTTGAAGGTGCAACAGTTTAGGCGAAAATTTCGTTCTTTCATGCAAAACAAAATTTATTTATTGAAAATTCGTCTATTTGGTTTTAAAATTCTTTTCATCAAATGGAATTAAAATTTTTTTGGTTGAAATATCAACTATTACAATTTTTTAAATAAAAATTCGCCTCCTGTGGTTAAAAATTTAAGCATCTTATTAAAAATCGAATTATTTTGTTGACAATAAGAGTCTTTTCTTAAAAAGTCATTTTTTTCTTTAAAATAAATAAATTTTTAATTTAAATCTGAAATATTCTTGTTAGAAGTATGGTAGAAATATTTTGTTACGGTCCTATAAACCGTTACGTAATTTAAGTACGGTCACTAAAATTTTTGTGTAAAATCTATAAACTAAAAAAAACAGCTTCGAAATTGTTAATCTAGCCTAAGGTTGTACTAGACCTGGATACCAATCGATACTACAATTTTCGAAATCCTGGTTCTTTTAAAAACTTTTAAATTAAAACAACTTAGCTTTTAACCAAAAATAGTTGGATTTTCTTATTGGATTATAATAATTCAGCTAATATTTAAGTGGCAAAAATGAGAAAAACATTAAAGTTTTTTTAATAGTTTTATGATATTAATCTAGAAAACTGTAAATTTTGTTTAGAAAATAAAGTGTTGGACTACGCAATATTTTGGGCCCTGAAAAAATTATAAAATTTTACGTTTCGCAAAACTAAATAATTATTGTTATTAACATATTTTATTTTGTCTATGGTTACGGAAAAGGAGTTACAGAAAATTCTGCAACCATAGACAGTGTGTGACACTTATTATTTAATATCTTGACAAACCTAATAATTTAAAGAGTATTTTACAGAAAACAATAATCATAATTGAAAACAATTAGTCTGAAAATTAATTCAGATTTTTTAAGATGAGGGGACCATATGGCTTTGCTGTTTTACTTAGTAAGTAATTATCTATTTAAAAATACTTTAATATTATTTTGAATTACTTTATTTCAATTGGCGATTATAGTAATTCAGAATTCAAAAATTATATTGGGCTAAACCAACAGTTTTAAATAAAAAAAGCACATTCAGAAACTATTACTATAACTAGGAAAATTTGGCAACTTTTTTGTAGTGTTTTATGGTATTTCAATTGTTTTTTGATTGGATAAATTTAATAATTAGGAGTTATAATAGTAAATTTTAGATAAATATGAGAAAAACTTTCATATTATGTGGTATTAAAATGAAATTAATTAAAAATAATTAAAAATAAACGAAATGAACAAATCTTGCAGTACATTTTATTCCAAATAACGGGTAAAATTCTAATTTATGGATTTTAGTCACATTTTAAGGCTTTCTAGCCAGTATATGTCAGAAATATCAGGATATGCAAGGGGTTCGATTTTATTGAAACTTGGTGAAAATATAGTGTTATATAAGAGAAATTTCCTTCCCGAGAGATTTTTTAAAATTTTCAAAATTACGGAAGCTACGCTATGCTGAATTTCGATATCACATTGTTTTAATTCTATTTTTTTAAAGCCGTAAAATGAATGTTAACGAAACTTTAAGGTATCATAAAAATAAAATTTGACCGCCGAGCGACCACATTCTCATCGCACGTGACATATGACTCTTAAAATTAAAAGTGAAACCATCGAAAATAAATAAAATTTAGTGGTTGTGAATTCTCATTTATTACAGATTCTTCGGCTTTAACAAACACATTCGTATTACGAGTCTCGCGAGAAAAATCGCATATAAAATCTTCAAAATTCAAAATATAATATTTTAACCACTATAAAGTGAATTTTTTAATACTTAGGTGTACAATTTTTGATCTAATTAGGCCATCCTTTTCTCCTGGACGTACGATACCATTAGTTCTATTCCTAGGCAAAGAACTATGCAAATTTACATTAATTAGTTTTTTAAAATCATTTTGGGGCTGCTTACGGCTCCTAGACCACAATTTAAAATTATTTTAAAACCAAAATCACAATATGAATTTATTTTTTTAACAATAAAAATAGGTTTTGAATATTTTTAAAAGTTTTATTCACGCAGGATTGTCAGTAAAATCAATGAGGGACTCAATACTCAATTATAATATGTACTGTTTCTCAGTGCTCTTACAAAACACAAAAAATTAAAAAAAAAATATTTTTCACAAAAAAATGTAGGTACAATACGAAAAAAATAGTTACACAAAATAATATATATATATATATATATATATATACACAGCTTGTGGTGCATAGTTTCAACAATCAAATGAAAAATATAAATCATAAAAGGTAGATTTATTAAGATTATCCATTTATTACAATTTTTAAATTTTCGCAGAAATCTTATAATTTTTCGTAAATTTAACATTTTTTTACATAATTTGATAGATCAGAATTCCTCCAGCATTTATAAAAATTTTAGCATTTAACATACATCTGTCAATGTATTTGCCTGAACGTGACAAGCCCATTTCCAAGATATAGCGCAAATGCAAGTAATCGTGCAATGTGACATTATTTATTGTCTCAACACATAAAACAGTCTAGGAAGAAAAAATGCAATTAAGAAAGCTGTCGTAATTTCAAAATTTAAATGCAGAAATATTATCGAACAAAATTATTATTCGCTTTAAAACTTTTAGTTCTTGTTACTTTTAGAGTTGATTATTTTAATAAATTAAATGACCAAATTACCCTTATTTTAGTGATGTAACCAGTGCAAGAAGTGAGAAGGGGAAAGATCTAGAAGAGAAGTTGGGATGTGTTAAGAGAGAGAGAGAGAGAGAGAGAGAGAGAGAGAGAGAGAGAGAGAGCGTGGAATGGAATAAATAGGATTAGGAGGCGTAGAATGGGGATAAGCGAAAAGATGAGGAGTGAAGAGTGGAGGGAGTTTTTCAAAAGAATGTTTTCAGAGCTCCGATGTACAGAAGAGAGATGATGGGAGCAGAGGAATAAGGGAGGCAAGGACAGAGAAGGAAGAGCTGAATGACGAGGAGGTAGAGAAATAGATAAGGAAGTTAAGAAGGTCCAAGGCAGAAGGCAGGAGAGGGTAGGGAACTAAGCGTAGCTGTTCAGTACACAAGATATTAGGAAGAGGCGAACGGAGGTAATGAAGAAAGTATGCATGGGTGAGAGATTCCCAGGAGGGTCTCTACCCTCCTGGGAAGAAGGACCCTTCTCTCTAGAAGGGTCCTTCTTGCCACTGTATAAGAAAGGAGATAGGCATAGCCAGGAAAATGATAGAGGGATTACACTAATGAATACGGCGTATAAAGTGTACGCGATGGTGTTGGCGGACAGACCTTGAAAGGCTTTCCAGCGGTCCTATCCGAAAGCTTTTTGTGATTTTAATTGCATGTACAGAAAGTAAGTTAGCGGCCGAAGTGGTAGAAGGAGTTAGAATATGGTCACTTGCGTATGAAGATGACATAGTGTTGCCAATAAAGAGCGAGGAGGCCTTAAAGGAGATGATGTAAAGGTTGAGAAGAATATGACGTTCTGAAAAGGAGGTGGAAAGGATAAGGGAGGTGAGTGGAATTGGAAGGGAAAGCAGGTACAGGAGTTAAAAGAACTTTCGTATCTGAGCTGCCTGTTTCGGAAGAATCTGTGAACGGATGGCCATATAAAATACATATTAAAAGTTTGACTCACTAGTGATGAGTGTGCTATTGCATGGCAGGAAAATTACGAGGTAAATAGGATACAGGAGTGGTATGTAAACTGGATACTGTCGCTGGCCATGACTAATTATATTGTCAGGAGGGAGACGGAGATAACGAGTATAGGGATCATAACGAGCAGTCGAATATGTAAAAATGGGAAGAGATTTTTGGAAGAGAGAAGAACTAACCTAGTTAGGGATTGTTGGTGGGAGAAGGAGAACAGGAGTGAGGGAGGATAAAGGTTGAAAGGGATAGATAATTTATAAAGAATTTACTGCAGATGGATGAAGTGGAAGTGAGAAGGATGTACAAGGATGAAAGGAAGGGGAATGCGATGTTTAAGAAAAAGGGTATGGAGACAGAGAAGGCAGAAGGGTTAAAGAGAATAGGATAGTCTAGGTTCAACAAGAAGAGAAAGGAAGTCAGGAGCTTATAGCGAGGATGATATGTGGATGCATGGAGGATTTTAATGGGTTATGACTTTTTAAAGAGAAAAGGATGTGTAAATTGTAGGATAAGCATGGACGTATTGATGCATTAAATGGAGGACAAAAGGGTAGTAGCACAGGTGGAGGGGGTCTTGGACAATATGGAGAAAAAGTGAAGAAAGGAGGCAGAGGAATGGAGAAGGAAAGGTTGTAAATAGAAGAAGAATTCCATACAAGTAAAAGTAAATATTGTAAATAGGAGATAAGGATTATGCATTATCCGGGGGGGGGCAGAGTTCAGAAATGCGAGGCAGAGCGAGAAACGGTGCACACGAGTTCGTTCCCGCGGTCAAAAATGACCCTCGGTAACACTCGAATTCGTTCCCGGTTCGACCCA